>VWZW01013754.1:619362-682183 GCA_013397115.1 Edolisoma coerulescens | reverse complement strand
AGGGAAGGGAAGGGAAGGGAAGGGAAGGGAAGGGAAGGGAAGGGAAGGGAAGGGAACAGGAGGAGAAGAAGTCATGCACAGGTTCTCAATCTTCTGTCGTGTGAGGACAACAGTCCAAGAACTTATTTGGGATTTTAAGCCCCAGATTTCATCTCCTGGGTCACCATTCAAACTTTGGTTTTTTGTGATTTTTTTAATAACCAAACCTTACAATTTTAATTTTTGATTAAATTAATGAAGGCATTTCACTCTGCAAAATTAATTGACAACAAAAAAAATGAAAATACAGTTTTGTTTTCAGAAGCCAGACTAAATTTCATGGTTTATTTTTTTTTTTTATGCTTTCATTTAAATCAATCGCAATGCTTTAAAATACCTATTAGGTAAAATATTCTCAACTGAAATTGTGCCATACGGGCATATGTAGAAAAATAATTCTTTTCAAAACACATCTTAATAGAGAGCAAAATAAAATATTTTTTTCCCCCCAAGTAAAAGACATTAAATTGTATACTTTGAACCTTGTCTTTCTTTCTCAAAAAATGAATTGTTCAGTGAAAAGATATTAATCCCACCTATCACCTTTGGTCCCCTATGCTTATATATGAGTTTCTGTGTAAAGGGACATTATTTAAACATAAACCTTACTCATACTATAAAAAAAACTTTAAAAAAAAAAAAATGAGTTGATTTATATTTTTACTTCCTTATTATAATTGAAGCAATTTTTTTTTTTTTTTTTTTACTTTTTGGCATTTCATCCTGAATGCTAAAAAAGGTATTCTATTACTTCCCACTTTCAGATCACACACTCTAGCAGTTTTAGAAAGGAAGACTTAAGGTTTTTGTCCAACTAAGGTAAAGTACGCACAACTGTATTCCTTATTGGAAAGAACCCTTCTGTAACTGGAGGATCATTGATGACTGGCAAAATTACAAATGACTCACCTCTGCGTTGTTGCATGTGCATTCTCTTACTCTGAGGTGGTTTTTCTTCCTGGAATGCATAGACCAATGGCACACTGCATATGCAGTAAGACTCATGTCTTAACCCTGCTGGATGTGCACTTTACTTCTGATACATGATGCAATAAATCTATAATTTCTTTTTAATTTGACATATTTGCTGTGTTTGGTTTAAACAGGTTTTTCATAGCCTCTCATTTTCTGATTGAGGTCTAAGATTTCCTGAGTTTGCTGTCTTCTCAAACACAATGAGGAACAGGGAAGTTTAATTTGCCAGTGTAGAGCAAAACTCTCTGGGGTGGCTCAACTATCTTAACAGAACTTCTTTGTCCAGAGGATTGATTAATTTTTGTAAATGGCATACCATGCTCAGTGCATGGAGCCCATCTAAATGACAGTCTGGAACTACATATGGCACACCTGGAGCTGGCTTCAACTTGAAATAATGACTTATGGTAGGATTTATCTCATCTAAATTTGTCTTCTTAAAAGTTGACCATAAAGCCCAGGGTAATTTTCAAGATTTATTCTAATGTTAATGAAAGAGACAGATGCCTTCATGGGCCAATTATTCCTGCCATCTTTTAGGTTGGGTATGCAGCACTCTTGGAAATAGTGGTCTGTCCATTGCCTGTGGAATTTTTCTGGATGGCTAGCTTGCCATTGGCTGGATAACTTAACAAATGAAGTGAATTTTTCTTTACTTTAAAAATTCATTATATATATCTCAAGATAGGATATCTTTTCTCTGGCTTGTTTCTAGGCAGAAAGTCTTGAAATGTTCAAGTGCCCTAGGTGAGTTTTTTGGGGTTTGCTTGTGGTTTTTGATCCTGGCTTTAAATCAGCAGGAGTACACCTGGTACACACCCAGCTGTATGGGTACATGTGTACCCTTTATGTACGAGTGACTGCTTTGTTCTAAAGCTTCTGAAGCCAGTTGAAGGACAAAGCAAACACTGAAAAATTAAATAAACCTGAGACTAGAGATTGGGCTGTATCAGGACTGAGTTGGCACCAAAAGACTCTAACAACTGGTTCATACCAAACACTGTGCTTTCATACAGGAGCAATCTCAGGAAATATACAACTGTCATGAAGACTCTTTCATCATCCTCCATCTCTAGAAATGGAGAAGGTCTGAAACTGTCCATAAAGCACAGTGTTTTCAATTACCAGAACTGTCCACTGAAGCCATGCACAGCCAAAGTCTGCTCTGAGTTGCCTGCATATGTGCCGGGAGCTTGGGTTGTGCAGCTGGTTATATTTGATGGAAAACAATATTGTATAAACACCTAAATTCTAAATGAGCATTTTATCTACTCTTGCAAAATAAATTTGATTTGCATTCAATTAATGACATAAGTGTGCTTCACTGAAAAGTATCCTAATCCAGTAAGTGTTGTGCTATCTTCCATAAAAGTAAAATAAATACGTTTTCCTTGAGATGCTGAAGTAATAAAAAACCAGACTATTTTCCAGTCAAATAATTTAAGTCTTTTAGGTCTTTTCTTGTCTCCCATGAGTTCTCTACTACTTTATCAAAAGAAAGAACAGAGAGAAAAAATAACTCAGAGGAAAAGAAGAAAAGAATCATTGCTTACCAGCTTAGCAATTATAAAGCAAAGGAAAAAAAAAAGAGAGTATCAGATAAATTTTCTTATTGCTAACAGTAGCAAAAATCCCTGGAGGAAAGGATTTTAATGCCATCCCTAGAAGAGAAAAAAAAGCTTGAGCCAGCAGCTTGGTATGACAATACTTTTTAAGGTTTCTCTAGGGATGCTAAGGAAGAGAAAATAGATATATATGTAGTGGTGGTGAAGAAGGCCTAGACTTTGATCTAATGCAAATTCCAGTTCAAGTTAACTAGTTAAATCTCCTCAGACACTTTCATCCTGGAAACTTCCTGAATACAGGTGTGCAAGATTGAAATACAGAAAAATATGGAACAATGCATGTCACACAAAAATTCTGTCCCATCAGGAGCTTTAGGAAGCCCTTGTGTTTCCAGAAGCTGAGCCTCTCTTGTGACTCCAGATGCTAAAGGAGGAAGGAAACACTGTGAGCCCTTTTTTTTTTTTCTGAAGAGTGTAACCTGCTTTCTGGTATGCTCTGGCAATTGCATGTTCCCTTTGAGAAAAAAGTAAAGCAAACTGCCCCTTAATACATGGCACATAAATTGCAAAATTGCAGCATCTGTCACCTTACTGCAAGCAAAAATGCTGTGATTATTGCCAGATAAAATTTATGGTAGACAAACTGTATTATCTCACAGCAGAACATCAAATTACTTAATCCTCAAAGTCTGTTTCTCTTCCTTGATTATAAAAAGACGACCGTATTAATGGAACTTGTTCTGGTTCTGCTTCATAATAATTGAAGTGCAACATTTTTCAAATGCAGGGGCCAGAGGTTAGGCATGTCTGGGAATTTTACTCCTCAAGTTTAAATATTCAGCATGCCAGGTGTCAAGAACAATAACCCCACAGTAAAGGCATTAACAATTAGAAATTTGCAGCTCTGGAGGGCAGAGAGACTAAATCAAAACCTAGTTTCTCAAATACTTCTGGGATGGGATGAGAAAAAGAAACAGCACTCTGCAAGAAAGGAAGAAAACTTATGAAGTTCAGCTATCCAGTTGAATTTTAGAGATGTAGAAAGTATTAAATACACTGAAAAGCGTTATGGGATATTAGAGGATTATTTAGGTGCTTGCTTCCTGATGATAACATTGGTTATGACACTGAATCACTACAGATATATGGATGCAATAATATCACAAGATTGCCTGATAAACACTGCAGAAATACTGTTTATGCCGTTGGATGCTGTGCAAGCAGCTTTTTGGTTAGCTGGAAATTAAAACAAACTCCTCAGAATACAGGGTCTTGAAGAAATTTGGGTGGAGATAAACAACATTGAGATAAAGGAAATAAAAGAACCTGATTTAAGTTCAGAGGACAAACAAGCACATCCATATATAAACACAAGTAGGCATGCAGTCACGCTCAAGAGACTTCATAGATGAAAGATGGAGGAGGGAAAATAGAAGGCCGCAGTTCAGTGGAAATCCTTAATTGATTAGAATGCCCACAGCAGTGAGAGACAACTGGAGGAATCAATTAAGTATTACAGATGAGTTACAGCAAGCATGAAACTCTTAAATAATCAAGTGAAGGCAAAAAAAATAGACAAGTAAAAAAGAACCATGAAAATGAGATATGCTAAAGGTCCCCTTTTTTTGTCACGTAAAGTCAAATGTTTTCTTTCTCCACACGTTGCACTTCTTGTATTTAATACCTCACTTCTTTGTGGAAATTAAAAGAGCACATTAGAATAACTGAATATTCAATATGACCATCATGTTCAAGTGTGTCAGGAAGGGGTGTACCACGTCTCTAGCTCAGTCTGCTGGTCATGAAAGGAGGAAAAAATTTTCCAGTGAAATATGGTTTAACAAATTTGCATAATAAGGTTCTCTATCACCCCCTCACACAGAAGCCATAAATTTCTTCAAGCTGGCTATAAGTTATCCTAACACAGTTATACACTAACCACTGACATTTTGGCTAGAAGTAACTTGTTGCAAGCTTTAATAAACTCTCATGAATCTCAAAAGAGACTGGCAGGCATTTGTAACTGAGGTAGAGACTCAGCAGAGGTTGTAAGCAACTTGTTTAGAGACCCTATACACATCAGGTAATTTCATCATGTTGCAAAAGATTTCTTAGGCTTGTGGAAGCCTATTTTAAAGAATACTGGTTTACATAAACTGCTGTAGGTATGTTTGGGTTTAACAGAATCTTAGAATGTTTTGCATTGGAAGGGATTTCCAAAGTAAAACACAGAAAACACAGGAATATATGTACAATTATATTGACTCTGTTATAATACAATAATCAAATAATTTAACGTGCAATACATGCAGAAGGTTTTAACTTCACTTAACACAGAGCATTTCAAATGCCACAGTGAAATTACAAGACACTTCCTCCTACATGTTGCAATAACTTACATTCATATATGCTTTTGCTGGGATTTTTTTTACCTGAGAGGATTGAAGAGCACCTTAGAAGCCACCTTTAGCTTTCTGTGGCTATTTACTTGCCTGAGGAGAACACTTGAAAACACTTTTAATATCATCGTATAGCTGTTTAATCTTTAGCTGCAGTCAATCTGTGTGTATCTTCTGCTTACAAAGGACACCACCAAAGACAATATGAACAGTCACACTGATCTTGATTTTTGTGAAGGTTCACCTCATTTCCAGCGATTTTAAATGAACACGAATTAAGGGGAAATTATTTTCAAGTTTGAGAAAGAAACCCTCAAATTGCACACACAGAGTTTCTCAGGATGAAGGTCAAATGCACCACCTGAACACTGACCTCCAGTCTTAGCGTATAAGCAGCTTTTTACAGAACTTCAGCTGTCATTTTATAAAAGCAATTGCCTTATACTGCAAGGTGAGTATGAAACTTTACCCTTTTACTTTTGTGACTGTGATTATGCTGCTCTCTGTGAGTAGACAGAACAAGAATTAAATATTATTTATAATTTACTACTCCTCTGTTCACACAAACACATGCACCATACAAACACACACAGCAGGCTATACAATTTGATCATTTGAATAGATGTAAGTGGGGGGAAAAAACATCATTTTAAGGGTGATCAAACACGGGAACAAGCCACCTGGAAAGACTAGTTGTAGGAATACTTTCCTCAGACAAAAAAATACCCTCAACCAGAAAGGCCCCCTGATCGACCAAGCCTAGTTGAACCTGCTACCTGCTTTGGAACGAGGGTGAGTGTAGAACTCTGTTGGTCCTTTCCAAACTAAATGATTCTGTAATTCTGTGATTATGTAAATCATAAATCCTACTTACTATGGCAATCTCTTCTGTACAGGAAAAAAACCCAGCCTGTTTTAAAAACTCATTCTTCTGAAATCCTGCAAGAAGATGTAGCTTAAGGAAAAGGCAGCTTTCCAGGTGATCTCCTCCCAGGTGTGACTCCTCAGGTGTGATTTCCTCCAAGTCCTGAAAAAGTACTACAAGGAAAAGCTGTGATCCTTTCATGAGTGACAACCACGCATTATATATGTATACTGTCCTAAGCAACATCTTGTGAACAGTTGTCAGTACCTTTCATAAATCTATTTTAGACAGGTGTTAGGATCTTTGGTAACCTGTCACTGGAATTATTTACCTGTCCCTTTATAATCAGTTTTTTTCACCTTCATGACCCCAAAGACTTTCTCCCTTGTACAAGACTCAGAAAAAACCTCAAAAAATAACTAAAACCCTCTATTTTCTATAATTCTAACTCACAGCAGCCTAAATTATTCACACAAAAATGTAGGAAAAGATGGCTACTTTCATGGATTTATCTCCTCATCTCAGTGTCAATACTGTTTCTTGATAATCAGTAAATTCAGTTAACTCAGGCATTTCCAGCTACTGAAGTAACTGTTGATCCAACAGTTTTCTCAGATGTTTTTTTCAGGAGAACCCGGATATTGAGAAGGAAACCAAAAGGAAAGAAGATGTTGGAGCTACAGGAGCATAATGCATATGTTGTGTAATTCTGACTGCATTTTCCCAGCCTGCAGAAAAATGGCAATGCCAAGGCCATACTTAAAAACAGACAAGTGTGAAGAAATTGCCAAAACAACAGAATCTGTCTATGGCAGCAAAACGTCTCTTGAAACTCCACAGCAAATATTGCATCATGGTAGAAATCTTCATATGGCTGCTCTAGTGAGTGAAGGAACAAAGAACAGATGGCAATGAATTATTGTAAGGTTCTGAAAGACAGACTTGCAAAGGTAAATAGGAAATATGGTTTCTACTGTAAACTAATGTTCATTGTTCCGATCAATCCTACCATGTGCCTATTAGCACCATCAAACACCTCGGTAGTATAGTCAAATATATATGCACACACACACATGAATATATTTATATGGTAATTCCTAGTCACAAATTTTGTAGAAATTGGTCTGTAATTAAAAAAAAAAAAAAAAAGTCAAAGTTACTTGCCATAATACAAACATACTCATTTGTATGAAATCAATAGGACACACATGCTTAGAGACATAGGATTTGCCTCCTTGATAAGCCAAGAACGGAGTAAAGTGCCTCCTTCTAACAGAGATGCCTGAATAGCAAATTGGATGTACCAATAAACTAGGAAAGGCTAATCCACTGGACTCTTACTGCAAATCTGCAGGTTATAAATGGTCTGCAAGGGATTCCTCTTAACTAACTAAGTGCACTGAAATTAAATAGCTTCTCTGTAAAGAACTGTAATTTTGGTCTGTCATCATAGTGGTCAGCAACCGCTCATTAATTTGGGGCTGATTCCAGACACTAAAAAAAAAGTAGAAGCTGTGTTGCCAAGATATTGCAGCTATTGACAAGGACCATGTATGGGAAGAGGGAGTTTTGCTCTCCCTAAAGTATACTAAAGAAAGTGTGATATTATCCACATTACCTCACTCTTTTTTTCCAGACTTTTTCTATCTGCATATCCAAACGTATCAACAAGAAGGATATAAAGAAAGAGAAAAAGATGCATATTTAGTTTCCATTTTCTTCTCTTTAAAGCTTTCTGGGGGGAAAAAAAAGCTGTTACATTTCATTTTATTTTCAATCTTTTCCTCAGTTGGATAGCTGGGATTCCTGCTTATGTAATGAACAGCAATATAAATTCCGCTTCATACTGGTACTATTCTTCTGGTAAAATTTCCCTGTTTCCTGATTTACCAGTGTGTTCAAACATCCTACTGTTAAGATTGTGTCATTATGTACAGGAAGAAATCATCCCTTGTTTGCTGGAGAGATCAATGTAAAATCATTTGGTGACATTTGAATATGTTAATTTATGGGGGGAATGGATAATTTAATTATAACACACAAGCATTTACATACTTTGTCATATTTGCATAAAAAATTGCCAAAACCCACTGCAACTAGTAAAAATAGAAATAAATCTTTAATTTCCCAAAGAAATCTTCAAACATTATGTAGGGAAAGCACACTAAGCCCCACAATTCAGGTTAACCATAGTTTGTCATTTCTGCTGGCTCATGTTTGTGAAAATGTGAAAATGTGTATCTTTTCCATGCAATATTGTGGGGTGGTGCTTGATTTATTTTTTCTTTCGGAAAAGAAACCAAAGAAAACAAGTAATAAAGTGAAATAGACAATGTGACAGAACAGAAATATATTTAAACCCCAAATATTTATACAAGAGTGACTACAGAACCCTCAAATCCCTGAATGTTATTTCAACTAGTATACATTCCTTCTGGCACAAGAAAAGTGTAAGCTTTGGTTTGAAAACCTTTGAATCAATCTACATTAGTACTGTAGGCATTGTCATCCTAGTTTAGAAGTCCTAAATCACGAAGTCCACAGTTTCCTTTGTACTTTTAACTTTTTTTCATTACCTTTCAATCATACTTAAATTCTGCATTTCTTGGAAAGGAATCTAGGAAAAGATTAAAACTAGAAAACTCACCTGGGCTTTTTTCCCCCCTCAAAAACGCCCAGCAGCCTACTTTCCATGGTATTTCCCTGCAGACCATCCCAATAAAGAGCACGTTTGCCTTCAAACCCAGGCAAGGTGGTGCTCACATCAACACTGTGTATATATACACTTTCGTGCTTTAGTTGTCCATTATAAAATAAAGGGAAGAATATTTGGTTTCTTCATAGAGGTTCTTGAAGATACAGATTTAAGATAGACAGATCTTTAGAGATCCTAAATAGCAAGCAGCAACACTCTGGTAACTACAAATTTAATCCATTAGAGTGCCTCTTTTCATCTTACTTATTCTGATTACCTTGTGAAGTCACACTTCTTTTACTTCTCATCCCTCAGATGCCTTTAAATTCTTCTAATGACTTTTTTCTCATGTTGAATTTGAGTGATAGTAATAATCACTCAAGAGAGTATTAATTATCTCAGTTTCCTCCTAAGTCAATCCAAGATGTCTGGTACAAACTGTTGTTATTAAAAGGGGATTTAGATGACAGAGCTTTGGAAGCAAGCCTAGAGAACTTGAACTTGATGATGTTTCCATGAGGAAATTGTTCAAGACAAGCTAAAACAGAGCTCTTGGTGAGATATTTCAGGCCATGTGTGTGGACTGAGCTATGAGGCTGCCACAGTTATGATTCATTGGAGTTTTTGAAAGTAACCACTGATTCCAGAGTCTGCAACTCTACCCTCCAGATAAACTAAGCTGGTTACCAGGAGTTCAGTGTGTGATAATACTGAGAGGAAAGAAATGTCAGTGTGTCTTCTTCTGGGAGATGATTCCCCGTATATTCAATGAATGGGAACATGTGTGTTTATGTGCGCCCCAAACTAAAAAGAGTAACAAAAAATATTTTCCAAGTTTTGGAAGAATATATTCTAGATTAATGAGAAAGTCATATAATGCACACTATAAATAAACCACGTATTTTCTCCTTTTTTTTTTTAATTTTTTGCTTACTGTTTTTATAGTTATTGACTGAGAACACTTCTGACTAAAGAAGAAAAAGATCTCAAGGTCTGTAAGAGACAACTTTTGCGAAGCTCTGAGTGTCACTATAAATGACTTGCTCCCTTTCTGTTTTCTAAATAACTTAATTACTACTCCCAGATCATAGCAAGAATATAATTCTTTTGCTTGTCTGAATTTAAAAGTCCCTCCCATGTAAGCTCAAATTTTATGGTAAGAATTAGGTCATATGAAACTTTGTTCTTGTCTCTTGACTATATTTTCCAGAATACTTTCCCTCAGCTACTATTCATGACTGTATGGTTTCAACTGCCAGAAAAATTTGGTAAACTTAGACATTGACAGAAACAATAGACAGCTTAGTCTTCCCAGGGTGATACATACATTGCATCAATCTGTTTTCACTAGACTGTTAAAAGGCCATTCCTTCAGGATGAGAGGCTGTGTGCACAAACTGAAACATTCCATCTGAACAGAAGAAAATGCCCTTTTACTGAGAGAGTGGCTGAGCACGGTCAGAGAGGTTGTGGAATTGTGGAGACATTCCAAACCCTACTGGAAATGATTCTGCACTGCCTGCCCTGGGTGACCCTGCTTGGAGGGTTGGTCTGGATGGTTTCCACAGGTGTCTGACAACCTCAGCTGCTCTGTAATTCTTTGAAAATCTTCAGAGATTCACTAACCATGATACAGTATCAGTGTGTAGCTGGAAAAATAACTTCTTCTGGAGAAATAACAACCTAGCAGAATCCTTATCACAGATTGAACTCTTAAAGGCAATGTCCTTGTCCTATGCTCTTGAGAAGCTGTGATGGATGCCACTCCCTACAAATTCTCTCTACTCCTCTTTGGATGTAACATTATCAGGGTCTTTGGTGTCACTCCAAATATTCATCAAGATTTAGTACAATTTCAGTAGCCCCCTCATCTGGACAATGTGGATGAGGGTACTCAACTGCCTGTTTAAAAGTGCTCAAAGATTTGTGGATGAAAAGCGCAAGAAAAAGGGAGATACATTTCTTGCTAGAAATCAAAAACTAAGGGAAGCTTTTCATTCTTTATTTGTAAATTCAATTCTAAAACTTCCTGCACTTATATTACAGAAATCAAATCACACCTATCAGAAACTTCAAAGTTACATATGTTTTATTTCAGCCATTAGCCTGGTAAGCAATATTCTGCCGAGTTAGCTCTGATTCTATTCCAAACTGCAAACCTCGTTAGCTACAATGTTTTGATGTGCTTTTATCCTTCATTAGTATTTTGGAGCTTTTTTCCCTCTTCACTTTACCTCTTTATTGCAAAGCATCTCACTCTCTTCTAATTTATGTATAGTTGTGCCCAGCCTCAAAATGTCATTAAGTTGATAGGTCACACTTTAAATTAAGTTTGTCATATAAAAGTGTAATTTAGATCCAATAAAACAGTTATTACCACTTTTAATTAGGAGAAGAAGGAGTCGGGTCTGTCTGGGAAGACATTCTTAAGACCTAACCATGCAGAGAGCCAGGCTGCAGGTTTTTTCGTTCAAGTAGAATCACTGATTACTGCAGCAGCCCTATTCAAATTCAGCTGAGGGTGCATTCGTCTGTCAGTGGAACAAAACTCAATTAAGAAAAGAAAGATATTTGGAAATTACAGTTTCAAGTGTTCATTGGATCTCAAGTTTTAGTTGATTGCAATGGTGCTGTCTCAGATTTAATAAGTGTGCAGTGTCCCCTTTGCAAGTGGTTACAGATGCGTTCTTGCAACATCCAAGATCATGCAATTGGGATGAATGCTAATATTGATCCATCTAAAAGCAATGGACTTTTTCCTCTGGTTGGTTAGCAACACTTGTCACACCCTGAGCAACAACACAGAAATAATTTACAGTCATTTTAGAAGAGAGGTACATCTGGAACAGCAAACTGAAGTTCTGTGTGGTATGAAACTGGATATGTAGGATATAACACAGGACATAAATGTGCAATTTGAAAAATGTCTGCACTTGACAAGTCTGCTTCTGCTGAATGTTACTGCTCCTCTCCATTTTATCAGCAGTGAATGCATTGCCTGTTTACCAAGGAAGATAATAAAATACCTTGGAAAGCACAATAATCATAAAGGGACACTGATTTTATTTGAGAGTCTACCTCTAGTCACAAGTGCAGAGATTTTAGGTTAGTGGAGCTGTACTGAGTTTAAGGGTGTTACAGCAATGACAAAGAGGAATCAGGCTGTGGCACAGACTCACCTGCAGTTTTAATCCCTCACTAAGATGGGGTTTTTAACATGCAGTGTCTTTTACACCAAAATACGGATGTGCTTGTGGCTGCAGAACAAGGATACTTTCTTTCATCAGAAAACTAAATGGATAAATATAGAAGAGAAGATCAGTAAGAAAATAAACAATCCTCTATCCAAAACCAAATACATATCTAACCTTAAAAAATGTGACATTTACCTTAAAATATAGAGGTGAACTGTTTTATTTAATAATGCTATCTGGAGTTGTCTTTGGAATTCTGAAGGATGCACAGTATCCCATCTTTTTGCAACATGTTATACTACATCAATTAACTTTTTTGCTTTTGGCTGAAAATTTTATATATAGAGAAACAGATAGGTAGCTACATATATAGCTACCTATATACACATATATATACAGACATACATATACATGTGAGTATACAGTCAGCGGGACTTTCCAAGAGTGCACTTCCCAAAGTTGCTACATTTTCAAAGGACCAACTGAGTGTTAAATATCAGTATTTTGAAAAACTAGGTATATTTTGTATATCTTTAGTCACCAGATATTCTTGTTATCTCATATTTTCCATACAGCTGCTCCTTAAAGTATTAGAGTGGCAAGGTTATGTGCTATAGTAGCTCATCCGTAAGGGGAAGTGATCAGCTCACCTCTATAATTGCTTTTCCAGAGCTCCAGGCATAGATTTGCCATGAACTTTTAATTCCCTCTCATACACCACCTACTACATCTTGTGTCCTGCTCTGTTCCTATGGCATAGGTACAATTCATTTTCCCAGCATTTTGTTGCAACATCTGCGTGGCTCCACAATCTTATGTGCTGGATGCAATAAATCAACCACAAGCAGAATTTCCCGAGAGTCTAGGATAGATTGCTTTTTTCAAAGTTAAACTTCATGTTGTCCTCTTGCCTAACATATGCCCTGATATTGAGAAAGTCCCCTTTCACGGAACCACCTTCAGTTCACCCATTATCCACTATTTGTATCTGCCTCTGCATTTGTTGAACAAAACACCAAAAATTTACCTCTTCTAACACACCCTAGTATCCTGGTCTTGAGAATAGCCAAGAAATGATCCCCAGGGACAAATGTAAGACTAAAGTAAGCATTTAGTGATATCCTTCTAGTCTTCATCTCTTTGTGGCTTAAAAAGAATTCCTTCCTGGATTTGTAGATAATATGTACTCCTTACTTTATTTATATCTTTGTATTTTTTACTATTTGTTGAATCATTTTTTTTTAACTATTTACATTTTCAGCATCTGTAGGCTATGTCAGTGGTTTGAAACTAAACAGAGCCAGGAAATATTCCCAGACTGGAACTAGATCATCTGCTAAGCCGTTATAACAGTTGCTAGCACAGTTTTGGCTTGTACCAATTAGAGGTCTTTCAAATAATTCCCAGGCACAATTTGCGAGTTAGGCACAAGGTAACCATTCCAAAGCTAGACCATTCCCAATACGTAGTTTGGATGCAGTCATTCTGTCTTGGAGGCTACAAGAGTTTACTGCAAATACTAGCTGTTCCTTGCCAGTTAGCCTCAGTGCCAGAAAACTATGATCTAAGTGTATCTATATCTAGCATATCTAGTCTGAACTTCAAATATAGCAAGAAATTATCCAGTTTACTCCTGATTTGTACTTAAACCAATGTTTTCAGACAATTTCTAATCTACTACCACATAATTTTTTCATTTCACATTCCCTAATTCTTGTTTATCTACCTTGTTCATGTAGTTGCTAAGCCACATAACCAGAAGCATAAAATAGCTGCAGCATTAAGAAATAATCTAAGGGCCAGACCTGAGGCTAATGTAGCAGAAAACTAAAGCCAGATGAGGTGTCTTTACTTAAATGTGGTGATTTACTAAATTATTATTTCTTGCAAAAATTTATTGAGAAAGGGTTCAGATGTGTAGCATTTAAGTATGTCTAAAATATATCAGGATAAACAATTATATTTATTATAAGACAATATAATTGCCTGCAAAGCGGAGTGCCTGTGTCTTTAAAAGCATGCTAGCATGCTGCTATATCTGGTAACTCAGTTAGGAAATATTTGGAATATTTTATTAAAAATATGCTTTCTGAAATTCAGCTGTCAGATATATTAATTTGGAGGACAGCCAGGCTCTCTGATCCTATTAACCACATTTGAAAACCCTCATATGGCTGGAAAAATATAAGATCCATACCACGTTTCAGAATAGTAATGAATTCCATTCCCAAACTCTGAGAGTAATTCACAATTGAAGAATTGCAAAGTCTTCTATCACTGGACTGGCACGTACCAGGGGACAGGGGTAACCTGGTAACTTTGGCCTGATATGTCTGAGGACCCCACACTCTCCCACAGCTGGGACTTGGATTCACTCAGAAGCTTTGAGCCAAGACCTCTCTGTTGATAGCTACGTGATGAATCCCCAGCATGGGAATTCTTCTTCAACTGCTGAGGACCCTCTGGTTGCCCACCATGCTCAAAATTCACACTTCACATTAAAGTAAAAAAACTAGAAAAGCCTGCCTATGGTCTGGATGAGAATGTTAACAAACCCACACTGTTATCACAGGGCTACATTCATCACAAGGTCTTTCTTTGTTCTGGTCTGTATGGAGGGAAGGCATGATATTTTTTATTAGACACAAACTGTAGAATGAAATAAGGATGAATGTTTCTAAGTATAATAATTTCTAATGCATTTCTCATCACTTTTCAGTTCCACTATGGTGAGGTATACCAGCCTGTTCTAATGCCAGAAATGGCCAATAGATAATTAGCTAACTTTAGTTAGCCCAATTAGTTGAGTCCAATAGCATGTATGTAACTTGAGTTAATAGAGAGCGATCTAAAAAGCATCCAGTATTCATATGTGGGTAAAAAGAGAGAGAAAGGATTCACTAATTCCCAGAGTAGTTTTTTCAGGGAGTACATCACCTTTATTGTTCAAACTTCTGATTTATCTTATTTGGCTGTGTCTAGGATGGATTCAGATTCAAACATTTATTTGACTCCTTCCATTCGAGTGTGCTGGCATTGCCTCTGGTCTGACTGTATTGGGTTTGTGTGGCAAGGCTTTGGTAGCAAGGGAGCTACAGGGGTGGATTCTGTGAGAAGTTCCCATAAGCTTCCCCCATGTCTGACAGAGACAATGCCAGCCAGCTCCAAGGCAGATGTGCCCCTGGCCAAGGCCATGCCCATCACAAAGAGTGGTAGTGCCTCTGGAATAGCACACTGAAGAAGGAGGAGAAAAAACTGTGCAACAGCAACTGGAGAGAGAAGTGAGAATATGTGAGAGAAACAGCCCTGCATACACCAAGGTAAGGAAGTGAGGGAGAGGAAGTGCTCCAGGGGCCTAAGCTCAGATTCCCCTGCAGCCTGTGGTGCCGACCATGGTGAGGCAGGAGGTGCCCATGCAGCCTATGGAGGTCCAGGTGGAGCAGATATGCATCTGCAGCCTGTGAAGAACACCATACTGAAGGGGATGGATACCTGAAAAAGGCTGTGACTCCATGGGAGTCTGAGCTGGAGCAGGCTCCTTGAAGGGCTTCTGGTCCCATGCAAAGAGGAGCCCATGCTGGAGCAAGTTTGCTGGCAGGACCTGTAACTCCTGTCTAGAATCCAGGCAGGAGCAGCTTATTCCTGAAGGACTACATGCCATGGGATGAGCTCTCATTGGAACAGTTTGCGGAAGACCATCTCCCACACTGGAGCGGAGGAACAGTGTGAGAAGCCCTGTCACCGAGGAGGAAGGGGCAGCAGAGACAACAGGGACTGATCACAGCAGCCATTCCCCATCCCTCTACACCACTGAGGGGAGGAGGCAGACAATTCATGGATGAAGCTGAGCCTAGGAAAAAGGGAGGGGTGGGAGAAGGTGTTTTAAGATTTGGGGTTATTTTTCATTACCCTACTCTGATTTGATTGATAACAAAATAAATTAATTTTCTCCAAGCCAATTCTGTTTTTACCATGACAGTAACTAGTGAGTGATTTCTCCCTGTCCTTATCTTGACCCACAGCCCCTTTCCATTATATTATCTCTTCCCTGTACAGCTGAGGAGGGGAATGATAGAGTGGATTTGGTGGGCAACTGATGTCCAGACAAGGTCACTCCACCACACTGACACTGATGAACCAAAACATGAAAGAAAGACTCTGACTCTGTGATTTCAGCAGGATTGAGTGAAAGTAGAAACACAGTTGTTCAAAATCAAAAAAAAGAAGTTCACACATTCAAGCACAAATATCTTCAATAATTAGCAATAACAGCAAGGGGAACACAATTACAGGCAGACTAAATTGCTTTTTATTTAAATGTTCTCTTTTTAAAATGTATCCCAGTGTGAAAGTCCCTCTTTAAATTAGGAGAGCATGCATAATCTCAATGTCTCCACTGGGGGTTGTAAGAATATATGTTCTCTCACTTGCTTAGTTGCGCATTTAGGGGATTAGAAGAAAATTATACAGCCCTGGGTACTTTATAATGACAGATATCAATAGTAATTTAGCTAATTGAGTGTATTCCAGCTTTATTTTAATTTACTGGTGGTTTTCACTTTATTCTTTGTTATTTAGTTCTGCCTGAGTATTCCACTATAACTATAAGCCTTGACCCTGCAAACTCTTGCTCATAGAAATAGACTTTTCTTCCCCTATCAGGAAGGAGTTTTACAAGTAGATCTGTAACCATTAGAGGACACTTAAAAAACTAGGGCAAAGAAATGCCTATCTCAGTTTCTAAAACTTTTTTAATCTACCAAGAAAATAAATCCAAGAAATGCTTCAGTAAAAAAGGGAAAGTTTTTTAAAACATAAGCAGTTTTAGTTTTGTTCAAATCATTCGACTTTGTGCTCCATTTTCCCATAAAATACAAAATTAAACAACATGAGTGAAAATATGGTTGAACTTCCAAATTTGTGAGTACTTGATAGAATGTACTGAAATTTACTGGTTTTGCCAAGCTCTGATAAAAACAAAGAAATCACCCTGCTTGGAGAAAATTTTTCATATTTTACTGAATGTTCTGAATAAGCTACAAATTCACCTGAAGGTAATAATAAAATCTTAGCAAAATTACAACCAGATTGTAGGACAAGAAGAAGGTTAGAAAAATGAAGCATGATCTCTATAGAGTCTCTTCTGGAAGGATTAACTCCTGTAATTCTCATAGAGTATGAGAAAGGCTTGGTCTCTTGCTATAGCTACCCTTACTGTAACATCACTGTACTTCACAACTGTTACAGTATTTAATACAGTGATGTACTATTTTGACTTAGATAGAGTTCATTTTCTTCATGAAAGCTTATATCGCTCGGTTTTTTTGATTTGTGTTGAAAACAGTGTTGTTAACATAGGAATGTTTTAACTATCACTGAGCATTGCTTATACAGCATTAAGGCCTTTGTGGTTTCTCCACCTTCCCTGACAGTGGGGAGGCTGGGGGTGCACAAGAAGTTGGGAGGGGACCCAGTCAGGACAGCTGACCCCAGCTGACCAAAGGGACATTCCAGATCATATGACATCATGCTCAGCAAGAAAAGCTGCAGGAAAGAAGGAGAAAGGGGGAGAAATTTGGAGTGATAGCATTCCTCTTCCCTGTTTGTTTCATGTGAACATGATGGAGCCCTGCTTTCCTAGAGATGGACAAGCACCTATCTGCCCATGGGGAGTGGTGAATTAATTCCTTACTTTGCTTTGTTTCTGCACACATCTTTGCTTTACCTATTAAACCCCTTTTATCTCAATTCACAAGTTTTCATGATTTTGCTGTTCTGATTCTGTCCCCCATCCCATTTGTGGGAAGTGAGCAAGTGGCCCTGTGGGGCTGAGCTACGCACCAAGGTTAAATGACAACACAGCTCTCTGGATTAGCAACTCTATTTAATAGATGAGAAAAATAGAGCAAATAGAGCAGGAAGACCTATTGAATATCACTGACCAAGTCTATGATTCTGTAGTGAACAGAAGATCTCTTGCCATATGCTAGAAAGCAAACCATTGTCCATTTTTCTGTAATCTCTGTTACTTCCATTTGCAGTGTACACCCAGAGAAAACAGCCCATACAAAAATGATAGAATTTTCTTTAATAACTGAAAAGGATGTAGGTCAATCTCCTCACAGATAATACTATACCAAAGAACTAAATTGCATTGGGGGTTTTGGATGTACCCCCTGCAATCCATATTTTTAGCTATTTCCTTTACAAGACGGAACACATGCTTCATATTGTGATTAAACTGCTTCCCAAAAGTATTCCAAAACTAGAATTGCAAATATGCTTTTGTGGTGCTTCAGTTTGCTTGTTTTGTTTGGAAGACCTGGCCTCCCAGTCCTAGCAGTCACCGTTCCCTGAGTCTACATAAAATCATATCTTTTCAGCCCGGGACTGCTGGAGCAGAGGACACTGAACACACCCTTGATGTGCTCCCCAATGGTCATGTTAGTCTAGAAAATGCAGAACCCTGCGGCAGGCCAAAAAGTCCTGCTACTCCCTAACACTGCAATGTTGTTTTACTGAAACTCTTAATTTGAAAGTTGCATACACTGCACTTTTAGTTCTACTAAAAGACTGACTAGGACTGAATTTTAGAAGTGTGCTTACAGTTTGAATTAGACCATGTCCAAACACATCTTTGCTAATACACATTAGCAATTAAAATAACTTTATAGATATGTAATGCCTATAGAAAACAATGGGTGGAAACCACACTTATTCCACATCTTTTTAGTACAATGATAAAGATAAATCCCATGGGATAGAAACATGCAAAACAGCAATTTTCACAATAGAATCATAGAGCTGGACATATTAAAAATAGGGGTAATTTTGCCCTGGCAAATCCAGGGCATAACTTGGAACTCTACCAAAGTTTTTAAAAAGTCCTTTAAATACTTTTTTTTCTGAATTTTACTGAACTTTGGAGGATCAGTTGTTTGAGTTGATGCAGAACTGTTAAAATATTAACAACATGAATAACCTGACACCACAATACATCTCACCAACCTAACATTGTAGGCATCAATAGGAAAAAAAGAAAAAAGGCAGTAACTTTGAGGACAACATTTCTCCTTCTGTGGACTATACTGAAGGGGAAAACAGCAGGTGAGTGCATGTTGAGACCCAGAGAGACTTTTGTTCCAGGGTGGAAAGTTGATGTAGTCTTCTAGACCATAGTCCTGTCATACACTGAGTATCCTGGCCCTCAAATCCGTGAGAACTCCGTGCAATGTAGGCATATAGTTCATCCATCTATAAGCTGTAATAAGTCAGTACGATTGTTTCCTAAAGTGTATACTCGAGTGCTTTACCCAGTACATTATTAAATTATTCACGTGGTGGGCTCCCAATACTTCCTCTGGGAGATTACTATGGACAAATAGACCTCACAGGAAGTTTTATTTATGTAAAGTCTGCATTTTTCTTGGTTCATTTTCATTCAATTGTTTCTAGTTATGTTCCCTTGGACCTTTCTAAGCAAATCCTGTGCGTCCAAGGTGTTTACACAATTCAATTGCTTGCAGATAGATATCGCATCCTCTAGTAACAAGTGTCTGGCCAGTGGTACCCACTCTCATTTTTTACTCTTTCTTCGTAATCTGTCTTCCTTAGTGTATTTTTCTGTTGAGTTTCTTGACATGATAATTAGTTGTAAATTGGTGGATTAACAGATATCTTGAAATCACTTGCTTTAGTAGGCAAAATATACGGACTAAGGACCAACTTAAAAATCTTGGCTGGTACTTCCTTGTATACTTCTTTTATCATCCAGCATCAAGGATGTTTGGAAAACTTGATGTCCTTAGTGAAAACACACCAACAGTTGAAAACTGAAGTCCCAGTTGGGACTACATGATCTAATGACTCTCTCTCTCAGCATCACTCTTATGTCATTAATTTTCTGAAACGAACCATATTGACAAGCATGTCCACAAGTTATTTAGCCGTGACCTGCCACTAGTTTTCAGTTGCTCATGCCAAATGGGAACATACAATGTGACTAGAAGTCCCCTGAAATGTTGCTGAAGGCTGTTCTCTGAGGCAGACGCTTGTACTTGACTGCCCTACATATTCCAGTCTTGCCTACTATGGAATTCCAGTGATTCCTTCCTTCTTTTTAAGAGCTTTGTGAGATGAAAATCCAAACCAAGATTCAAATTCTTCCTGACTAATGCAAAACAACAAAAATCTTACAACTCTGAACACATAATTCGCAGGTGCACTGTCATTAATAGGAATATTTAGGAATAATAATTTAGGAATAAGATTAATTATTCCTTTTATTAACAAGCAATATAGAATTTTGAAGGAAATACTGCAATGAGTTTTCACCTGTCTTTTTAGATGAGAAATCTTTCCACCAAGTTTCAATTTATAGAACATAGTTATAATCCTTAGTAGTGCTTTTTTCCAATGATAAGAATGCACTGAAAATAAAGCACGTAGATAGTTAGAATCAACCTAGATTTTCTGTATTTCTAATTTGGATGCAAATTTTAATGAAAAACATATTTCCAGGGACAATGGAGGACATTCAAATCACTCAGTTTTAGACCTTCAGAACAGACTTTTAAGTTAGTGTAAGTGTGAAGGTTGCCTGCAGAGTGAATGGAGACTTTCAGGTATCAAAGACCTCAGTTATTCCTAGGTGGCATGCAATGACGAAAACTGGTCTAACTTAGGTACTTCTGCTAAATCACTTACAAATAACTAATAATTCTGAGCTTCATCTTTAGGACTACTTTATTAGTTTAAAACCAGGGTACATGACCTCTAGGTGGTATAACCTGAAGTAATCTCCACCACAGCCAGGGCATCAAAAGTGAAGAAACTTCAGGATTCATTCTTTCTTCCTTTCTCTCTTTCTTCCTTTCTCTCTTTCTTCCTTTCTTTCTTTCTTTCTTTCTTTCTTTCTTTCTTTCTTTCTTTCTTTCTTTCTTTCTTTCTTTCTTTCTTTCTTTCTTTCTTTCTTTCTCTTTCTTTTTCTTTCTTTCACTTTCTTTCTTTCTCTTTCTCTCTCTTTCTTTCTCTTTCTTTCCCTCTTTCTCTCTCTTTCTTTCCCTCTTTCTCTTTCTTTCTTTCTCTCTTTCTCTTTCTTTCTTTCTTTCTCTTTCTTTCTCTCTTTCTTTCTTTCATTCTCTTTCTTTTTCTTTCTTTCTCTTTCTTTTTCTTTCTTTCTTTCTCTTTCTTTCTCTCTTTCTTTCTTTCTCTTTCTTTTTCTTTCTTTCTTTCTTTCTTTCTTTCTTTCTTTCTTTCTTTCTTTCTTTCTTTCTTTCTTTCTTTCTTTCTTTTTCTTTCTTTCTCTCTTTCTCTCTTTCTCTCTTTTTTTCCACTATAGCTATTTGATAAATTGTGCTATCATACCAAGAACACAGGACTACTGTATGTAGTGTCAAAAATTCAGCATATGACAGTAACCTAGTGGTACCTAAGGACTTTGCTCACTCAGATGCTTATGACCGCATGTCACTTTTCTAACCTCAGCCTCCCTTTCGAAGCCATATAACCTTGTTATAACAAGTCCTTTGGAGAGGCAAGATCTACTGATTCAGCCAGAAGACCAGAGTTCAAAGGGTTTTTTACTTGCAACTCGGAGCATGAACAAAGGTTCTTGCACTTACCTGAACCCAGGAGTGTAAACATACCCTAAATGACTCAATTTGTTCCTGCATGTATGGTGAATGTTGACCTCTGATGACTTTTGCAGTAAATAGCAGCAAAAAATATAGAACACTTTCTGCTCTTACGTACTAGAGCACTAATATTTTCTCCCATCAGGATGACGGTTTTTAAAAGCATAGCTCAAAGCTCGTATTCATTTTTAAAAAAAGAAAAAAGCAGAATTGAAGGAAGAAGATAAGCAGGCATTTCTTGATACCTATTCAGACCTCCTGCATTTTGTAGTACAGGCAGATAATAAATAAATAAATATATCCCAACCAATATAATTTCCATATTTGACTCATAAAACAAATGAGCAAGACATAACAAAAAAAAAAAAAAACCACAAAAAAAACCCCCACACCTTTCCGAACAGAACCTAGTGAATAAAATATGCCAAGAGGAAGTCCCTATGATAGCCAGAATTCTGCCTGTCTAGGTCACAGGTTCAAAGTAGATGTTGAATATATCTAATGTAGAATAGAGCTTGCTGTAGAACATATGGAGAGGCAAATCAACAAGAGGAAAGACCTGAGAGCTAAAGCCACCAAAGATCATGATAAAGTCCTGCAAGTGAGAATTTGAACCACATATTTGTGGGTTTTATACATATATATTGACTTCAGGAGATGAAGCCGTTTTACACTAGGAATTGGAAAAAATTATACCATGAGAAGGTATAAACAGCTGTGGGAACTGTTCATTCATGGCTAGCTACTGTCACATTACAATGCATTATCTCCATCAGGGCAGTGTGGCATGCTCCACCTGGCAGTCAACATTGTTGACTGATGGACAATGCACATCTGTTCCCAACATCTGTAACTGATGGACAACGTACATCTGTTCCCAGCACCTGTAACTACACAATATCCGGGGTTTTAAAAGGATCCAAGGATGAACTCCACTGATTTATTAAATATGCAGCTCTTGTGGCATCCATGTAAAGCTGAAGCAGGCATTTCATCATCACCCTAATCTTAATTTCTATTATATAAAGAGAACAGGCAATGCCAGGGTGTGATTTAGTGCCCCTAAGGTCTGGATTGTCCTCTAGAAGTGCCTGTCTCTGTTGCCCACAGACAGAGCAAAAGACAACACTCTTCTGACTTAATTGTCTTGGTTATATATGTGAAGTACTCAGGATGAATGTGGCCTCTGTACTGTGCTCAATCAAGTCCAGCAACACAAAGTCTTTAAAATGTAATGAGGTATGAGGCCGTAGAGAAGTGTTGAAGAGGAGATGTGATTTAATGGTACTGTTCTGGTCTGCTCATATAGGAGGAATTTTTCTGCCAAACATTCACCTGATTTCATCTGGAATGATGTTTTTGTGCTATGAATGCTTTTAAGTACACCAATAAATGAAACATTCCCATGAGTCACAAGTTTTGTAGATTCTCACACTCTCATTAATTAGAAAATAGGTCAATTTGATGGAGGAGAAGGCGACATCCTATTTGGTCTCACCACCCACCACCAGAAAAAATGAGAACTGACAATTCAAAGTTCAGATTTAAGTATTAAGATTCAAAATACATCTTAATTTAATTGCATTTCGCATCTAAATAACATAAAACTGTTGGCTAGCAACAGATCCTCTTAAATCACTCATACCTTTGTGTGCTACAACAAAATTCTTGCACAGGTAAAGCCACTGTGGACATGAATAAAGATTTATAGATTAGGGCAAAAGAGCATAAAGAAAGACAAAGCTCATGAACCCTCTCCCAGACAGGATCTGAACTGTTCAGCTGCACACCATAGTCTGTATCCATCTGATATTCTCATTTCTATTCATTTGCAGAGTAACGGTACTCAGTAGCACCAAACACTGACATTGTCCAAGGACAGGAAAAAGTCAGTCATGTAGTCAGGATCTAATTTGTGAAACAATGCAAGTAGTCAGAGATCATACAGAGGAAAGGTGAGGGTCATAGGGCCAGAGACATTAAATCACAGGCGAGTAGTATGTATAGATCCAATTTCAAAGTGACCTTGTACTTAAGCATATATTTTCTTTTGGTCATGATTAATTATAAATATCAAGCCTGTGATGAGAGATGTGAATGATTTTGCAACAGACTGTGCGGATTAGTCCAGAAAGGACTTTTTTTATTATTGTATCTATATCCATACTACAAGTAAAATGGGGTGGGAGATAATAAATTCAAGATTATATCAAAATCCAGTCCTTAGGTATGATCTTAGGCATTTATATACCAACCAGTGTGCCAGTAAAAACCTCTTGTGCCGCAGCTGAGAATCATAGAATCACAGAGTATACTGAGTTAGAAGGGACTCAAAAGGACCGTTTAGTCCAGCTCCTGGCCCTGCACGGAACAACCCCAGAAATGACACCATGTGCCTGAGAGTATTGTTCAAATGCTTCTTGAACTCTGCCAGGCTTGGTGATGTGACCACTTCCCTGGGGAGCCTGTTCCAGGGCCCAAACACCCTGTGAGTGAAGAGGTATTTCCTAATATCCAGCCTAAACCTCCCCCAACACAGTTTCAGGCCATTCCTTGGATTCTGTCACTGGCCACCAGAGAGAAGAGATCAGAGCCTCTTCCTTCCTTGCTTCAATCCTTGTGAGGAAGCATCCATCCTTGTAAGGAATCTGTAAGTCTCCTCTCTGTCTTCTCTTTTTTACGCTGTGTTTGTTAACAGTAGCAGCCATTCATTTGTGTATGCCACAATGCCAACTTTTTTGTTCCAGTCTTATAAATAAAAAGCAAACTCAAAAAAAATATGCAATTCTGCTTCACTAAAAACAAATTTCATAGAATTTTGTCCAGACTATCACTTACGCCTCTCCATATGTAACATGTTCTGAATAAGACATGCACAACTCAAAAGATCTATTTCCACATCATTAATAACAGCTATAAATTATATGTCAATTTCTTTTCTCGCAGAAGACAAGATATGAGCCCCAATTCAAAAGTGTATGTGCATCAATAACTATTCAATAACTATGTTAATATCTCAAGTATCAGAGAACTAAAATAACACAAGTGGTGTTGCACAAACCCTCCTGCACAAATCATTTGTGATGTTTGCTCTAGCACCACCATTTTGGGAACTTTGTAATTATCTGAATTGAAACAGAAGTTAAATGTCCAAATACCACTAACGTATGATAATTTATGGCTTTCATGGCAACTGAGGTATTACATGTATTATACTTAATAAATCCTATTCCAATTTTGCAGAATGACGGAATGGTTGAGGTTGGCACAGATCACTGCAGATCATCTAACCCAATCCCCACCATATTCAAAGACCAGGTTACACAGGACCCTGACTAAAAAGGTTTTCAACATCCATAAAGATGGAAACTATACAAGCTCTCTAGACTTGAGCACTGTCACAGCAAAAACAAGTGTTTTCTTGTGTTCAGAAGGAATTTCATGTGTTTCGATTTATGGTCATTGCCTCTTGCCCTGTCACTGTGTACCACTGACTAAAGTCTGGCTATGTCTTCTTCTTTCCCTCACATTATGTGTTTATACACATTGATAAGATCCCCTGAGCTTTCTTATCTCCAGGCTGCTCAGTCTTAGCACTCTCAGCCTCTCCTCATATGACAGAGGCTTCAGTCTGTGTCACCTCAGTAGCCCTTCCCCAGATTCTCCACAGCATGTCCTTATCTCTCTTGTACAGGGTAGCCCCAAACTGGACCAGTCACTCCACATGTGTCTCACCTGCGCTGAGTGGAGGGGAAGACTCACTCTCTTTGGTCTGCTGGCAGCACTCCTCCTAATGCATCTGTTTGCCTTTGACATTGCTGGCTCATGGGAAGCCTGTTGCTCATCAGGACCTCCAGGCCCTGTTCTGCAAAACTGCTCTCTAGGCTGTGGGCCCACAGCATGGATTGGTGCATGGAGATTTTCCTCCCCCCATGCAGGACTGCTGAACTGCATAAGATTCCCATCTGCCCATTCCTTCAACATATGTAAGTCCCTCTGAATAACAGTACAAGCACCTTGTCTCTCAACCACTCGTCCCAGCTTTGTGTCCTCTGCAAACTTCCGGGCAGCATACTTGATCCCATCATCCAGGTCATTAATGAAGGTGTTAAACAGTACCAGAATTGGTACTGAGCCCTGGGATACAATGCTGGTGAGTGGCCTCCAGCTGGACTTTGTACCAGGGATCTTTGAACCAGGTAGTTCAGCTGGTTTTTTCTCCACATCCCTGGCCACCCAACTGCCCAGAACAGCCTATAATTTTAATAGGTTATGTTGATATTAATATGCATTATACCTTGCTTTAATTTATCACTGTAAAATAGCAAAACAGTTTGCCTACTGTCAACCACATAGTCTGCTCTGACAAATCATAGCTGCCCAGATATCAAGGGCCCAGAGTAAGCCCAGGGGATGAAAGATATTATTGACTGGTTATGTCTTCCACCTATCTGAATTCATGTCATCACCCCAGCCATAGTAACACATAATTCTGGCTCATCTATGGTCAAAGAGTCAAAATCAGAGGGTGCATTGTAGAAAGAAATCTAACAGCAAAAAAGATCATCCCATGGTTACAGAAAAGGGATTGTTGTGCTGAGGTGGCACAGGAACAATATTGATAACAAGGAACAAATGTATTTACCACAACTTGTAGCAATACAGCAGTGGATAAAGTTGGCCAGCAATTTACTGAGAAAAATTCCAACAGGAGTAGGAGTCCTACACTCTAAATCTAGAAATTTGAGATTTCCCAGTCTGAACAGATCACCTAATACTCCCTGTAAGCACATGGAGAGGGATAAGTGCTACTTCTGGTTAATTAATCTAAACCTAAAATAGACAATTAAGATAGAAGTGAGTCAATTTCTGCATATGCCTTTTTGTCTCAATGATTATAAAAAGTCCTTAGGGTGACTAGGAGATTGCCTTAGATGTGCAAGTCTTCAATTCCCAAAGGAAGAAATAATGGAATCTGTATTCTGAAAATGCTTTGAATGAGGAAAACCGAGACCTTTGGAAGTAGTGCACCTGTACAAATACAAAGAGAAAGAAGTCTTAAAGAGAATAAATGGGTTATTTATGGAGCTTAGTGATCAAGAGTGTGATGATGGAGGTGACTGTGACAGAAGAAAAAGAGGAGGGGTGAAAGCAGTCACAGAGCAGGACAGTAGATCACACATGGACTTGTAAAGATGAAATTGGCAGCAATCTAACAGGAAGATGTCAGAATTCTGCATCACCTTGCTAAACCAAGCAGAGGGAGGCAAACCCAGACTAGAACTTAGGTCAAGATCTAGGAGTCACAGTCATTAAGTATGCGAGTGGGTAAAACCAGTTTAAAAGGTACATATAAAATGTGATAATGAAATATGCATTAACTTAATTAGGATCATCAGAGACAAGTCATTCTCTTTTTATGTATTTAACTAATCCATGTGAATAAAAAATTATTGAAAAAAAATTAAAAATGTAGAGTAAGGACAGCAAAAAGACATTCATGTTCCAGACAGATGTCAAGTTAACCAGCCAGCCTTTGATGACAGTGTTCAAGAAACCTAAAAATGTAACAGCATGAAGGTTACAATGGGTAACACAAAGGCAGGAAGTATTCGGTCCTAGCAAAAGTGCCTCAAATGTATTTGAGAGTTACCAACATTTTCTAGGAATTGATATTTAGAAATGAAAAGATGAATCTATTTTTCATAATTTCTGAGATTTGTAAGGTATTTGGTTTACTCTGCAAGATTAAAAGCTCCCCTCTTCGCCCCCAGTATCAACATTCCCGTGATAATATCAGCATCCCCATAACACTGATATTCACGTCTTGTGGACAGTGAGTTCTTTGCAAATTTTCTCAAACCTCCTTTCTCCTAAGGATTATGCCTATCCATGTGGGAATATTCAACTCTGAGTTGTTCCAATCTTGCTGCTCCTGGATGTTTGACTGGTTTGTGTGTTATTTTAGTCTGCCTCAGAGTCTTAATATTTCCCCTTGTTTCCCTTCCACCCCAAGGAAATAAAGCGTTGTCTCGGCCTTAACTTATTCTGGGAATGTTACCCCAGAGTCTTGAAGAGATTCTTGGTTTAGGATGATATTTTATGGGTTTTTTAGTTCTTTGGATTGGGAATTAAAGGAGCTGCTCTATCTGTGGGATAACTACTTTGAGGAAGGCAAGAAAGTAAGTTATAAGAAAGTTATGTGTAAACTGCTTTGCATGGATGTGGGAAAAGCCCAGAGATGAGTACTGTCATATTTTGCTTCATATTGTCTATTTAAAAAGTCTTCACTGTAAGCTTTTATCAATATAAACATTTATTAATATAACCATTTATCAATATAAACAATTGTTTATATTGATGAAAAGACTACTCCTGTTTAAGGTAACACAGTCTTTATCACTGTGTTAATAAAGAAACATTTATTAAATCCAATATTCTGTATCCAACAACAGCCAGCACTGTAGACTCCAGGGTAAATGACCAGTGCACTTATTTGTAACACTCTGTACCTCAAGCAGAGATTTATGCTGCATGTTTCAAGTGTAATTTTATTACAACTGAAAATTTAAAGCACTGCATGCATACCCTACTTATTTGCTGAATTCACTGCAAACTGTTTATTATTCTTTGACAATTTTTTTCATCACAGGAAGGAAGATGCCCTGAAGGGTTGAGGAGAATGGGTATACATATGTAGAACCCAGAAACATTCGATCTCATTAAGCAATGAAAATTGTCACTGCAGCACAGGAATGAAAGAATATGACATTGCTAGTCTTATTTACACAGATGATTAGAAAGAGATAAAGTAGCTGACCCAGACAGCTAATAAATACAGCATTAAAAACACAGCATTTTCTGCCTTATTTTTTCTGACCTACTTTTCCTTCCCATAATTGTCTTACAGTTATATCTGAAGTTCACATATTGGTTGCATCCATTACTCTGGCTTCCTAGTTATTTGTTAAATTTAGTAAGAATTTGTTTGATTAGCTTTGATTTAGTTCCTCTTGGGAGCCCTGAAGGACTGAGAAAGATAAGCAAATCCTACAAGTAGGACCTACACATGTACACTATCTCATTAAGGAATAAAAAGTGCTGGGTTAAGGAAAGAAAGGATAAGAAGGGTTATTCCTATTTATCTTTTCAAAAGCCGAGGCATGATTCTCTATGTTGTTAAATTAGTTTCATTCTGGTTTAGCTAGGTAAGTAAGGTAGCCACTTTCAACAAACTTTGGAGTTCATTCAAAACCAAGGGAATTGGATACTTCTCAGTGTATGTGGTTTGTATCCTTACTGAAATTTTTAAGACTTACTGTACAAAATCTTACTTTTTTCCCTAAAATTCTAGTTTTTCACATCACTTTCTCATAATAAGAGTGCCTCACTAATGTGCATTTCAGATCTGGATCTTCAAAATATTAGGAGCTGGCCTTAAACAAACATACATTTATTTAAGAAACAGAGAGATTATTTCAACCACTAACAAAAAAGTTCGTGTTTGGTCCTCAGTCTGCTTACTATAGGTAGCTAGGACTCTTACTAGAAGTAAAGCAGAAAGAAATTAATTCAAAATGTCAAACCTTTATTTTTTGTTACCTTTGTCAAACTGGAGTGTCTGATTTACTAGATTTTCTATGTACTCTTTGTGCAAAGTCAACTATTTCCACACTGTGTGTCACACCATCCCTTCCAAACTGGTGAAGTCTCCTTCTACCAGCTCATTCACATTTCGGTTGCAATTTTTAAAAGGAGCTTTAATTATATTTGCAATTGTAGCATTTGCCCTTGAGAAAGCCTTTAAAATGCTTTTTTCTTTTCAACATTATGATTATTTTCTTTATTTTTTTCCAAACCTTTGTCTATTTTCCCATACTGACATGATTAGCTAGATAAACACATAGAGAGGTATAGCAGGAACACATTCCCTTTAACAGTTTTTCTTCTTTAAAGTGCAAATATTTTACCTTCATTGAGAATTTAAAATAAAATTCCTGCAATACAATAACTTTGAAAGGTTTATAAGTCACCTAGATGCATATTCAGATATTAGATTAGTTCCTAATAGGCCTCTACATCACTGAACATATGACCTTCCTAAAGCAAGGACTGTGGAAACTACAACTCCAACAGTATCCTGGAGATCATGGAATCATAGAATCATAGAATGGTTTGGGTTGGAAAGGATCCTAGAGATCATTCAGTTCCAATGCCCCTGCAATGGGCAGGGACACCTTCCACTAGACCAGGTTGCTCAGAGCCCCATCCAACCTGCTCTTAAACACTTCCAGGGATGGGGCATCCACAACTTCTTTGGGCAACCTGTTCCAGTGCCTCATCACCCTCACAGTAAAGAATTTCTTCCCAAAATCCAATCTGAACCTACCCTCTATCAATTTAAAGCCATTCCCCCTTGTCCTATCACTACATGCCCATCGTAGTGACTTTTCCTTTCATACACAGGGGCAGAGGTACAGAAGATCGCGCGGCATCTTCTGAACCACGGCCACACTCATGAAAACAGAAAGGGCAGAGATAGCTCTTTTAAATTTTTTTTTTTTTTTTGATGAAAAATTAGGTTCTCATGTAACCTCTTGATAAAAACAGTTTTACCTATCTGGAAAGTAATCATCACTTGTTGTGAAAGTGGATATAAAAACCCAGAAGTTGATAATGTTTGGGTTTTTTATCCTACCCCATCCTTCCCCAGTGCAGGACTTACTGGTTATAATGTTATCAGCTTATGAATGCATGACAATCTTGCTTTATTCAGTAACACACTGAAGGATTACAGAAGCATGACATGAAATTTTCTTTAAAGGAAACCCAGCCCCTGAAGCCAAGTCTAAATATCCCAACAGAATGATGAGAATTTTTGCAGGGAACTGGGGGAAAATCACCACTTAATGCCACCACTTTAGAGACTGGTCAGAGGAGATCAGGCTGAGAAAGGTGACAAGGCAAATATCTAATCAAATGGAGAGGCCTGTACTAAATGAAACCTCAATGCAATAATTAATGAATTTAAAATTAGACACCCGTCTCAGCACGCAGTCAAAAAGATGACAGGACCTTGTCCTTTAGGAACAGCAAAGAGAATAGCTTTCACCATTTCAATGAACTCCCTACCAAGGTGTTGGAAAAGCCATAAAGCTTCATCAGAGCTAGTGTTTTGAATCCTGTCCCTGTCTCCTTTCCCAAAAATGCCTCACATCTCAGACCCTTGATGATCAGCTATACTGTGAGCCCACAGAGGGCTGGAATCAGTGCAGAGCAGCTGTCCAGAAGCCAGGTGTTCTCCACAGCATGGTGGCCAGGGGCAGGATTTTTACCTTAGTTACAGGTTGACACTTGTCCAGGTGTTGTTTTCTGCTGAGACATACTGAGATATTCTAGCTTGTGCCTTTTACATTTACTGTGAGGCAGCTTGTTTGTTAAAACAAACAAACAAAAGATAAATAGGGGCACACTATTAAAAACTAACCCTGTGTCTGTGCTGTATGATTACTACAGTGTTTGAGATCTAATTTAGTAAAGGTTATCTTTGCTTGACTAAGAAATGAAAACATTAAATTGGTTTTGTTTTGAAAAAGGCACTGCCTTTATTTTTTTATTTTTGTCTATAGGAATTTGCTTTCCCTTGTCCTTACTACTACCTGGCATGTACCATAATATCATCCTATCCCTTCAGTTTTGTTCCTTTTCCTTTCATACTACCTCTTAATTATCCCTTTTGTACCTCTAGTCTGTGGTCTCTGAGCCTCTAATACATGGCTGCACCAATTCCTCCACCCCCAAGGCTAGTCAGGTTAAAGATTAATGAGTAGACTTTACCCAGAGGCTTTACAAAGGTTACACATAATTACAAATGGGTCTTTTATGCAGTGTTGAATATGTGAAAGCTACTTAAAAAAAAAAAAGGTAAGGGAAAAAATAACAAAACTTATGGGATTTAAGTCAGCCATTTAAAGCTTCTCAAAAAAACCCAAACAAGTTAAGAAGTTCTACCCTTTGTTACAAAGATGGTGATAAAAACAAAAACACCATATGGTGGAAATTAGACTACATCTCAATCTTGCAACATCACTGCCTCTTAATTCTCCTTTCAAGTTAAGTAAAATGTTTTACACCAAGAAGATGTAAAGACAAAAAGGTCTAAAATTGTTGGTAACTCTTCAGTTAACTAAATTCTCATATTTGACAATTTGTTAAAGGAAAAAACCTGAAACATTTCTCCTGGAGGCAAAATCTTAAAAGATTGCTTAACCCAGCTGCTTGGTGAGAAATACATATGCTGGCTAATTACCTTAATCTTGTGATTTCTCAACTTACAGAAATACCTTAAAATGCAAACTCTGTATCAAGACTTTCATAAGTGCAAGTTTAAATTTAGGTTTATAGAACCATGGTATCATACTAATGAAAAAGTCTGAATTTAAGTTCTAAATTCCACCAAATCCCATTTAAGCTAATGGAAACTACTTTGGAATCTGTCTTCAGGCACTACTTGTTTGCTGCATTGTTTTAAATCTTTCAGTACAGCAGATAAATGGAGATTCATTAAAAAAAAAATTTAAAAAGGCAAAACCACAAAACCAACAACAAAACCCACCTCTACCTTTTATATTGTATTATTATTTATATTGTATTATTATTGTATTATTGTATATTGTTTAAATAATGGGCTAAACCTGTCAGAAATGTCCAAGAAATTGGATACTTTAAGATTTGCTTCCAGTTCTGGATTGTAAGACTGTTTTCAGAGGTGCTTTGTCTCTTTGTTTTCAGTTAAGCTTAGTGGTGACTGAAGCTCTATAGAAACACTGCAAATTTCAGTATCATTACTTTTTTAAAATCCTTACTGGTGAAAGGACAAAACCTCATTCCTCAAAAATCCTTTTATGCAAAAAGCGGCACCATTCACTAGTGATACCACTCTTCAAGAGTAAGAGAATAGCAAAGAGAACCCATAAAACCACTGAAGTCCTAGAATTGTCTCTGAAAGCGATCTAGGGCCAGACGCTTTGTATGGTTATTTGGATGTCTCGTTTAAGCATTTGCAATACAGGTGCTCTGTTTTCTTCTGCTATTTTCTTTCTCTTTTGCCTTTTATTTTCTTTTGCCTGCAAGCAATACTTCTAGCCTTTATTCTAGCCATAAATGTTTTAACTCTTTCAGCAAGAGGCTGTTGAAAAGATGAAATTTAAAACTTTGCATTTGATCACTAAGAAACTTGAGATCTTATTTGAAACACAAGATAAATTGTTAGATTTCATTGTAATTCTGGTTATCAAATCTAACACTTTAGCATTGCATGGCCAGGGACCAGGTTCCTAAGTAATTAGATACACATTACGCAAACAGTAAAACAATCTTTGGATTACTTCAAAAATTATAATTTATAATTATTAACTCATGGTTCTTAAGTGTTTTATGATTAGTTTATTGAATGTGAATGTCAGAATGTGAGGTAGAGCTCAGATTTTTTTTTCCCATAAGTGAATTACTGCTACTCAAAGCAAATATTATCACTTAGAGTTTAAAATGTTCCTTTCCGGAATTGTTCTTTCTATTCAATACTAACATACTTTTATAACTGATCACAAAGCAAATTTAGCATCACAATATTTTTGAGAAGGAAGCAAACATTGAGAAGCAAAAGGAAAGTAAAACCACCCAGGCACTTACATAGGAGAGCAGCATTTTTCACTGCAAAAGTTGTCTTAAAAGTGAGACAGGTTTATTTAAGCGTTTTTATTAAAGAGTGTTGAAACCCTGCATGATATGTAGGGTGCTTCTACATATATAACTAGTTTCTAGCTCTTTGTAGACAAAGTTGAGTCACCCTGCAAGCAAGAAAGCAATGCTCCAAAGGCAAAAAAACATGAAAGATGTGAAGAAAGACTCTGACTCAAATCTTAGAGTGCTTAAGCTGGAGGAGGCTTAATTCTTAAATTTTTTCATTTGTTGTAGTTTTTTGACTACAAAAGTGTTGCTTAGTGCAAAAGAAGCCATGCTTTTGAGAGCAACACACACTGCCTTACCACTAAGAGGATGTCAAGTTCCCTTTTGCAGCACAACTAGAATCTCTTGATTTTTTTTATAATTGGACTTTGAAGTAAAATTTTTGACAAAGTACTTCTTTCTTTTCCTAGCAGTGAATAAGAATTTCTTTTTTTAGGAAGAGTATTTCCGGCAGGTAAGGGAGGTGATCCTGCCGCTCTGCTCAGCCCTCGTGAAGCATATCTGGAGTGCTGTGTCCAGTTCTGGGCTACTCAGTACAAAAAAGACATGGAGATTCTCGAGCAGTTCCAGTAGAGGGCTACAAAGATGACTGAGGGACTGGAGCATCTCTCTTTTGAGGAAAGGCTGAGGGAGCTGGGCCTGTTCAGCCTTGAAAAGAGATGACTGAGAGGGGATCTCATCAACATCTGCCAGTATCTGAAGGGGGGGTGTCAAGAGGATGAAGCCAGGCTTTTCTTGGTGGTACCAAGCAATAGGACAAGAGGCAATGGGCAGAAACTGATGCACAGGAAGCTTCCACCTGAATATGAGGAAGAACTTCTCCACTGCGCAGGTGACCATGCACTGATAAAAATTTCCCAGAGAGGCTAAGGAGTCTCCCTCACTGGAGATACTCAGGAACCATCTGGATGCAATCCCATGCCGTGTGCTCTGGGATGGTCCTGCTTGAGCAGGGAGGTTGGACCAGATGACCTCCTACGGTCCCTTCCAACCTGATCCATTCTGCAATGGGTACAGAAGCAGGAAATGACCTCTATGTCCAGATTCTAAATATTCTTTTTTGTGGTGCACCAAATTAAGATTTCTCCTGCTCCTTTGGAGATGAGGGAAAGATTGAAAGAAAAGAAGAAAAGAAAGTAGAAAAGAAATTTGGTGTTGGCTATTGACAGATTCTTCTTTTCTTCCAAAGGCTATTTTAAAATTACAAGGACATCCCATAGTTCCCATCAATAAAAGATACAGCATAATTCTTTCTTCCTGGACCTGCAGAGCTTAACCTTAGTCACACAAACAGATCCACATTGGCTTCAGTGAAGTAGCTTGTATGTTTGATACAAACACAGACATATATTCATATACAATTCTGTAATTATCACTGTGCATAACAATCTGCAGGACAGCTACCTCATGTTTATGTCTGACCTGCTTAATTACATTAAGCACAGCTAAAAATTCTTGTCCTCCTGCCAGGCTGCCACACTTTTAACTCTGTATGATTCTTCTAGGAAGGAAAACAAACCTGTGGGCAATCTTTCAGGTTCATGGACTTCTATTGTTTATTTTCCTTCCATGAAAGCTTGAAGTGAACAGGTACATCAGTTAGCAATATGAAAACAGAGAATTTTGTATAGATTACAGTTTGCATGAAAGCAAAGGACAGCACAGCATGCATGCTGGTGCAAATTAGGAGAGTAGAGGCATAAATCACATCCTTATATTGTGAAGAAATCATTCTGCTGTCACTTTCAGTGTGCATGAGAGGCAGGTTTGAATGTCCAGCTGCATTTTCCACTCTGGCTTCTGAAGGCAATGTGTAGAAACTGGAAATGTTTTGACTCCTAAGCAGCATACTCAAAAACATTTTGAGACAATGCAGAAAGAATGAATATAACATATCCCTTTCTCTAAGGGGAACAGTCAAAATTACTGACAAAGCAATTTCACTGCATAGCCGTGGCTTCTGCTGCTGTGTTAAGACTTCTCTTTGTGTCAGTGCCCATACCTGGGTAGCTACAGATCCATGACAATGTTAAACTCTTACATCAGTATGTCTGAGTACTAAAGGTGTTATTGCAAGCCCATAGTATGGACTGCAAAGGACTCATGAGATAGTGACTGTGCTACGTTTCCTTTAGAGTGTGCTCTATTGATTTGGTGGTTTTTCCTGCTGAGTGTACTTGTATCTTGATGTCTTAGATATCTCCAATCAAGTGACATAGAAAACAGAAGATAGATTATTTGTTTTATTCAGTTATAAATCCATTTAAATTATACTAAATTTGCTTCAGTTTTCAAATGGCTATAGCACAAGAACAGTGAACCGTACCAGATTGGTCTACTGCTACTAGGAAAAAAAAAACAACCAGTCAAATTGAAGACTTTCTTCATCTGAATCTTATCAAAGTCTGTTATTTGGTGACTTGAATTTCATGAAAATTGTCTCACTAAGTGACACTTGGAAGTGCCCTCAAGCCTTGGGCCTAGGGGTATCAGTGCACTCACATATACATCCATCAGCAAGTAATATAAACTGAACAAAATCATAGATTTTGAAGGATACTAAAAGCTGTGTAATAAGTACTGCTGCTTTTAACTCCATAGCATGTGTTTTACTGAGGTTGCATTCTAACAAACTTGACAGCTAATGATACCCTCCATTAATATAAATTAATATCTTCTATAATTTCTTTCTACCTTTTATGTTGTTCTTTTTTCCAAAACAACTTCGTTGTTCTCTGAAAATATACATATGGAACAAATGACAGCTATTCTGTGTGGCAGAAATATGAAGAGAATTTGAGTATATTTGAGGTTTGATGGATTTCTGAAACAAACAATATAAGCAGGGTGTTTCTGTATTTAATGAACACTGCATCTGTAGCAACAGAAAAAGGGAAAGCATGCAAGATGCAGCCATTTACCTTAGTGATATAGTGCTGTGTTTAGCACGAATGGTCAGGGTTTAAAAACTTCTGCAGCAAAGTTAAAGAAAGTTAATATGCTAGTACCCCTCAGGAATATATATTAATCACTGGAGAAATGGAGACCCCAAGAACAATAAACTGGATTAAAGCAAATACCCAACAGTTTGTCACCAACAATGGCCAGCAACAGATGCCAATAGAAGGGAGTAAAACAGGTCAAGCATACAATGATGCTTCTCAGCTTCCAGCAATATGTGGCTCTTGGCTTTCCTAAGCCAGAAATGTCATTTTGAGGTGGCATTTGGGGCCAGATTATTAAGAGTAGGGGGGGCAGAGGGAAGAAAGTCTTTAAAATTGAATGTTTGTACTGAGCCCACTGTAAAGCATCTATAATAAATTTCTAAAATACTACTCTAATTCAGTTTTCTTGTAGATTGTTTACTACGAATGACCTACAGGAGCCTTTAATATTTAGTGCTCATTGGGGGTGGGGAGGTGTTAAAATTGTGCAGAAACATTGAAGGTTTTCACTAAGCTATGAAACCTCTATAATATAGCTCACAGTATCTCAAGAAAAATTCCCTTACAAGTTGGTTACTATTCAGAGGTAATGTACTAATGTACATACTCTTGTGGGTCATTGAGAATTAGAAAAATTATTGAAAAAAATTCTGAAATGCCACAGATGTCCCAGTTTTAGAACAACAGAGCCACAAAGCATTTAACACGGGAAAAAATTCCAAGCAGCCCAAGAAACCCACAACAAGGCAAACAAACAAAACAACTCACCAAGGAGCAAAATGAAAATAAGGCAGAGTGCTGGATACACTGTCATGTAACCCTTCTGTCCAGTTCTTACTTCCCCTCACACTATTTCTTCCCTGAAATTTTGTTCCGTGTTACAACTTGATCACTGAAAACTTACCTAAGGGGAAGTGATCTCAACCTAGAATCAGCTTCTTGGAGCTGAGACATAACCCCACGAAAGCATACTGGGGAACATTATTAAATGGGTGGATATACTGTACATGCAGGATGAAAAAGAAATCATAGTACTTTTAATGCTAATCAGTAGGGCTTAATTGGAAACAGATCTCACCGATTGGAGCTACGTCCTGTTGAGATCACAAATATGGCTGACAAAGCTATCTATGAGTATATAATTTGACCAGAAGTTCATCACATTCTGAATAATAAATTTGCTATATTAAAAAAAAATCATTATGGTATATATTCAATGAATTAAAACTGGCTGATAATCATCACCTAATAGGAATGTTTTTATTCAGGTCTCACCATGATCTCTTCTTGTCTCCATACTAGTCAATATTGTTATCAATGATCTGGAAGAAAATATCATTAATGGTAAAGTCTATAGATTACACAAAACCAGTAAAGTGGTAAATTAGGATAAGGACAGGTCAGTTCGACAGAGCAATCAGGTTCACTTAGCAAGATGAGACCATCTGAGCATCATGCTCTCTAAAACAATTGAATTTAAGGACAAGCATCTGTGAAAATAGAATTTAGGTCAGAGTCAAAGGAAGGAATGTTTTTTAAAAAAGTGCTGTTTCTGAAGTGATAAATAGACAGTGTTTCCAACATGACCTCCTGGTATGATGGAATACATAAAAAGCCAAGCTGTAGTTATATTCAGAAATAAAAAATAATACTGAGAGGAAGTACAAACTATTTATTCCACTGTATATAGCAAATAATAATATTAATAAAATAGCAAATAAAAATGATAAAAACTCTGTTGTTTAAAAAAGAGGATGTTTATAAATTGGAAATATTCAGAAAAGATGTAAAAAAACTACCTAAGACCTGGAAAATCTCACTGTTTCTAGGAGCCTAGTGCTGAGTCCTGTCAAGGTAAATGGGAAATATTATGAGTTGGTTTGATCACTGTGTATGTCAGGGAAAAATTTCTGGCTAGAAAACAATAATAAAATATATTTCACTGGTTGTGAAATTAACCTAGAAAAATTTAGAGTAGTAATAAGTGATTTTTAACAAATAAAGTTATCAATTGGTGGAAGAATTTATTTTGCAGCATGGTGGAACCTCTGTTACTTGAAGGCCGTACCTTTTCTAAAATATATTCTTCATTCCTCCCAAACTAGTAGATGAAGGAAAAAGCATTTACAGAAGAGATGCTCACAAAATTCTGTACATGAGTGATCTAAGATGTTGTTACAGATGAAAAATACTAAAAAGAGAGAGAAAAGAGGCATACAATGAACCAAGAGTAAAGTACCTGCCTTGAAATATAAAACAAGATTAGCTCACTAATGCTGATGATGCACTCCTGGATAACCATTTAAACATTTCTCAACTTTTTACACCTCAGTATTCATCTCTGCAATTCTAAACAAGGCTGGTAGCAGCGGGAATAGCTTTAAGCACAACGTGGCCACAGAAAGAGAGAAGGGGACACATTTGTTGGAAAACGGATTGCTGTACAGTTTTGGACAAGCTTCGCTGCTGTTGAGGCACTGAGAAAAAGAATGTCCAACAATCACATGTGGTGGAGGACCCTCAGCCAGCAGTGCAAGTGAAAAGCAGGTGACACAGGTCAGAGCACAAGGGGAAAGAATCATGTGCAAGACTGAGTCTACACAGGGCTGCTGTAGGTTGGATAAACATTTTGCACAGTAAGTGCAGCATTGTCACTTTGTGTGCTTCATCCAAAACACACTGAGCTCAGCCAAGCAAGAGAAAATATGCATGGGTATTGAAGTGGTCCCCACAAGAGGTGGCCTCCTACAAGATGTGTAGCAATGCCCACCTGTAACAGGTGAGCAGCTTCTGCTGGTCAGGTCTTCTCGATCAGTGGACAGTCATCAAGTAAAAGTGGCACCATCACAAAGAGACAAGCCAGAGGCTTGTGTATCTGATGCACCTCTCAACTTCCATTTTGTTGCCATGTTTCTGGTTACAACTTGTGAAAACATGTAAATACTTTCATGTTCTGAAGACAGATTAAACCTTCATTTTATTGTGGGAATGTTATCTTGTTTCCTTTTATTTTCTAAATCAGAGTATCATGCCCAGATATAGGTAATCTAATGATCTCTAGAGTTTTATTTTTCTGTTATTATCTCTAAATCAAGAAGATTTGGACTATCCACATAATAGTCTACAAGAATATTACAATTGGATTATCTTTGATGATATTTACTTAACGTACCCAATACAGGCCAAAAGCTCATAATAAGAAAGCAACCTGAATCCAAATCACACTCCAGACAGCAGAACCTTGCATACTGCAGGCTGCACTGTGGGTTTGCACACACTTTCCCTGAAAGCCGTCTATTGGCCAATCAACATTTTCAGCAGCTGCTAATTAGCACCATTCCATACTGGACTGCATTACAGTCAGTACCACAGAACAACTCAGGACAGCCTGTTTGTGTGACAGAAATGTGTTCTCAATAGAAGCATAGATCCCGCCTGATGAAAGTTTTCTAAGTATTTGAGCATCAGTGTACCCATGGCAAATAAAGCCAGGTGAAGCTCTGTCCTATTTATAGCTGCAATATATAAAGGTCAAGGAGGACAAGTCTTAGAGAAACCAGTTTGCTCATAACTGGACAAATACTTCTCAAAGCAGGTGTTTTAGACAGACAATAAAACTCTCTGAGCATGACCCCATCTCTCAATGCAATAATACTTTTGAGAATACTGCTCCAACTCCTAACCCGGTCTATACTGAGGCAGCTGGTACATCCTACCTTGCTAGAGTATGTAAAGCTTTTCAAACTGCTAATGACTATTAGCGTCATAATAGAGAGGGAAAGAACTTTCTGCCAGACGCTCAGATAAATATGTCTTTATTTTTAGGACCAAGAAAAAGCGCTTTCATTAGCAGCATCCTCCTGGAGGTTTTCAGCCCATTTGGAGTACATGCTCAGCACCCAGAAAGGGAGTATCTTCCATGACTGTGAGCCTGCAACTCAACTTCACAGGTCTCCCAGCAGAGAAATTTCTAATACATGTTGTCTCTTTGTACTGTGTAAATGCACACTCACCCTTTCACTCCATTTTGCTGGGTTCAACTCCTATTTCAGAGACATATAAAGGCCATCACTGGTAGGAGTTTTTATAATGGAGTAAGAGAAAATAGACGATCCATCACATAATTTCTATACGTGACTACTGAGGCTTTTTAGGTGGTCTCTCTTTTTAGCAAAAAATCTGCCTTGAGTATCTCACTGGTATCTCTGGTAACACAATGTGAAAAACAGTGTCTGCCTCCGTAACACAATAAAAGTGACCTATAGCTCAGTCTGTTTCTGCTAGATGAAGGTTATTTTGCTTTGACATATCCTTGCAGTGTCCTTCGCTTTAATTAATAATGTTGCTCCCATGTATTATGAAAATCACTCTTTTGCATACACTGGTATCTTTCCAAATTAGGCATTTTAAAGTTTAAACCTTAAGAAACACATAGACTATTTTCAATCAAAAGTCCAATCTATTTACACGCACAAGAGCTGAAAGATTTTTCATGCAAGTGGTTGTACTCTTAGGCTTTTATTATTTCTGCTTGAGCAGAAAGCAATAAATATGTCTTGAGACAAGGGAGAAAGTTAATAAAAAACTGTCCTTTCCTCTTTGTGCTAGACCCTGTTTTAAAACCAGCTTGTCTTTCATGAACAAATTAATTGGATTAGCTCTGCTTCAGCCACAAAGGACAACACTCTGTGTCACAAGCATATTTGTATAATGAACCATCACTGCACTGGTATAGTAGGGGACTGATCCTGAAATTCTATTCAAACAAGTATTATTACTAGCATTAACATTACAATTCAGTTTGTGGGATACAAATAGGAAGAGACACAAATTTTAAAAAGTCCCTGCACGAGTGAACTAATGATTGAAATGAAAAAAAAAAAATCCCTGTATGGTGAGTGAGGGTATAGAAGGGAAGCTTATCCTACATAAGCCAGCTAGTCAGAGGGAAGGTCCTCACCGTCAAAAGATATTAAAATGGTGTCCCTAGAGATATTGTCAATGAAAATTTCACTCTGGCTTGAGAAGATGTCAACAAAAGGAATAAGACTTTATAAAAAATTATGACTACTTGCCCAAGGTAGAAATCAGACCGCATTCTTGAAAAATAAATACTTTTTTATTTTGAAAAGAACAAAATAGCCATCTATTTATCCTACTCCCCTTCATCATGTTAATAAAATTCTAAGCTGAAGCTATTACACAATTAGTTTTTACCCAACACTGATCATTTCTTGTTTATGTAAATGGTTTTACGCATCTCAAAAAGGTATGCACTCCAACCTCCATCCTTTAAAGCTTTCCTTGATCCTTATTCATGTTTTATAAAAATAATTTTGGGGGGTTTCTGAGTCTTTGGGAAATATCTCAGCTCAGAATGGGTCTCTGACTGCTACTATAACAAATAAATTAATAAGAAATAGAATAGTCATGAAGGAACCTAACCTATGAAATTGAAATGCCTGTAGCTTATACAAAAAGGAATTTCTCCTTTAAAAATTAAAGTGATCTTTTTTTCTGTTGCTGGCTATTCTAGGGCTGGCTATTGATACTGAAAGACCTATAAATGACTACTTTCCAGGGTATTATCATTATGCTATACGGACCATATATCACAGAATCTCATTTAGTGTTTTGCTTAAATGTTCAATAATCATAACGTTCAATAAGAAACAATTGGAATTTGTTCTTAATTGAGTTCCCAGTAAATTTTTTTTAAGAGGACGGACTTGTCCCTTAGTGGTCAATGAAAAATGGCCTGTGAATTAGACCACAAAGACAAATGTCCTCTCCTAAATATATAGAACATCTAGTCATGGCAGACATTCTGTTGTTTGAGAAGTTGATTTCACAGTGTTATTGCTATCAATTACTGCTATTTTACCTTCTTCCATTACACAAGGGCAGCAGCTTAAAATAAAACCGTAACTTCTCATTCTGCGTGTTGTACAAACATCCACCAAGAAGTAATGAGGGTCCCAAGAAACTTCCAGGTGCAGGTTAAGGAGGAGCATTTATCACCAGTCAGCACATCCTGAAGTTACAGATTTGCAGCTGCTGCAAGGTGGGAGGGAGGTTGTTGCACCTCCACCTGGCCTGAATAACTATTCACACAGGGTACCATGTGTGATAGAGGGTACTGTATCGTAGCTGTCTGCATCCAAAGGAACAGCTCCAGAGATGTCTGGAGCTGGGCCTGGAAGATTGGGCATTCTTTGAAGAATCCTGCTATGCAGTCACAAACCTGTGGCTTGCACAGACTCACTCTTTCTTTTTTCTTCTTCCTCCTTCCTATATTTTTTGTGAACAAAGTATGGGTGATGAATTTCTAGCATCTGTATGTATCCACTTGTAGAAATTAGATACACCTTTCAGTTATGAGAGGCATAAATCCTTATTAACTATTAACTACTGTTATAGGTAGCATAGAATTATTCAAGCAATAAAAGAGTTTATTTTTTCCCTTGGTTAGTTGTAAATGAGCCTAGAGGGAACCCAAGAGTTCTAAGTTAAGCTCATTTCATACCTGTAGCAATAGCTTTAAAACATAATCCTGGATATGTTTATACATTTTTAATAGGACCCCAATTTTACATACAGTATACTCCAGTGGCTTCAGCTGCTGCAGAATTCTCCTGAACAGTTTTTTACTGTTAGGCTCAGCAGGTTCAATGCTTGATTATCTTTCCTCCAGTTCAATATCTTCTCTTTTCCCTTTGTTATACACCAACAAGGGGACTATATGCAGGTTCTCTGTGGAGGATGCCTTGTACGTGAACATGCAAGAAATGTGGAATCGATCTGGGCTGAATCCAGTATTCAAGGAATTTAATTGAATTATTGAAATTCAGGGTTGAACCCCTGGGACATTGATCCTGTATTGTCAGCTTCAAATCCAAGGTGCACTGGCCGCTTGATAATGTGTTCATACGATTTGCAGTGGAAGGGGTGGTGAATCAAAGCAGTGACAGTATCGCTAACTGACAGAAAACAGAGGAACTGATGCTGAATACGTTTAAAAATAAATCAGTATAGACTGGCCTGATTGAACAATTCTGGCAATGTGTTGTGCTGGCATGGCTGCTGACTTACCAGTTTAAGAGTAGGCTCAGGATTCATGGTAGCTGGAAAGCTGGAGAGGCCTGTTGCTGCAGCAATGCATTTAACTTGAAGACAGAGAATATTTGCTCATCTGTTTTCCTTGCCAGAAGCTAGAAACTATTGCTGCAGCTGCCAAGTGAAACAAAGCAGGATGAAAAGAGAAATGAAATGATAAAATAATACTTACAAAAAAAAGTAAAAAATAAAAATCCAAATAAATGGCTTTCATTTATACTGATACAAGTGTAAGTGCTTTGCTTATTTTCCTCAGATATTAAAAAGTTCATTGAGAATTTGAGGCTCGGGTAAACTGAAAAAAAAAATAGAGAGAGAAAGGAGTTTAAAAACATTAATGCAAAATAATGCTCAGCCTTTACCATCTCTACTGAGACCTAAGTCACATCCTTGCTCAAGTGCAGCTGCTGGAAAAAGGAGACAAAGCAGAGATAGCTGCAGGACTATTCTGCCCCATTGCATGTTGTTTCTTCCATCATTCTCTCTCACCAATTCACCTGCTTCATTCAATTTATCATTGTCTGCTTCCCTTGAAATGGGACCTGAGAGCACTTGTCTGGATTGCATGGCTGTTGCTTTAGCTGCTGCACGAGGACGGCAGCTTTAGGGCCTTTCTGCAGCCTTATTCCCCTTGGGGGGAAACAGGCAATTCACAGTCCTTTCTTCTATCACCAGGATGTTCTGATGCCCTAAGCCAGCCTGCCTTCCTTCCTTCCTTCCTTTCCTCATCATGGCCAGCAGCAATACCAATAACTCCAGGTCTTCAGGGCTGTTTCTTCCAAGGGACCTAATGCTCTCTATCCCACTGGAGTCAAGGGGCTCTATGGGGCTGATGCCATCGTGCATGTACTTCTCTGTAATCAGGCTACTCATGGGCATTAGTGCCGTGCTGTGTGTACAGGACCCCTGACTCCAGTGGGAGCCGAGGTCATCCAGCAGTGCACTGGATCAATGCCTTACAAAACTGCAGAGTGGATGCATCTACCTAATGCCAAGGTTTTGAGGAAGAGGGTGAAGTCAAGGAGGCAAAAGTAGGTGCTTGGCACCTTTCACCCTCAGAATATTTTTGAATGGGAGCAGGCTGCAGAAATGTGAACTCAGTGAGCACCGTTCAGCATTCCTACAAAACTTACTGATTAGTTGGCTATGATATTAAGGTACCCATTCCTTATAGATTAATTCTAAAACACAGTGTGTACAACACACACTGGAATTGGTCTCATTAACTCTGGGAGACCCTAAAAAATCTAGACTTCTTTTTCAATAAACTTAACATAAAAGAAATAATCTTCATTATTTCTGAATTTAATAAATAAGTCAGGTATCACCTATCTGGCTACCCACCCATGCCTCTTTTTTTTGCTCCACCTAGAAACATATTGTTTGGACATCTGCAGTCTAAATTACAGGTAACAGCCAATATCAGACCAGTGTGGACCCACATTCTCAAAGCAGGACTGTTGCTGGAGTTCAGCTTTGCAGAAGTTCTTGTATGGTGAATTTCAACCCAACTCCAAAAGCTGTATGGTAACGCTTCTTTCTGCCCAGCACCTGATGTTCACTTCTCACTTAATAAAAGGTGTATGTGGATGCTGTAGACAAAGGGAAAATTACTCTAAAGCCAGAAGAAATCCTTGTCTCTGAGGTCTTCACGTTGTAAACCTCAAGCCAAAAGCCAAGTAGTTACACTCTCTACATTAGGATGTCTCATCATGGAATATGAGAGGTAATATCAGGTCAGAGTCCCTCTCTCCATACCCTGAAACTCCTCATCATGCAGATCCCCCTTTCCACCCATGAGTCTAGAAGATATAAAAACTCCACTGTTATTTTACAGCATGAATTGCTCTATATTTGTTGAGATATTGGGGTTGTCTCTGCTTTTCAAGCAACACTACAAGCAAGAGGGTATTTTAAAATCCATTTACTTCAAAATGTATTCCCAAACAATTTTCAATTTTCATCCTTTCTTGTTTGTTAGTTTGTCTGCTTCATTCTACCCTATTCATATTTTACTTCTGTGAATTCAAAATAATAAATTAATTTATTAGAAAAATGACACTCTGTAAGGGCTGCCATAATAGAAGACAGAAGAAACTATGCTGAAAATGGTTCAAAATAAATAATCAGTCTGGTGTCAGGGGACACTACCTTCAGTCCTGGCAAAGCATTTGCTATGTTGAAATGATTAATGTTACACCAATTTAAAAACAGGCAGGAGTTTTGGCAGCAAGAATGCAGAGAAGCCTTCTAAGTGGTAAAAAACTTAGTTTTCAGAACTCATAGGGCATGTCTATACTAGCGTATGAAATGAGTCAAACTGTCTGTTCTCTGGCCATGAGGGGAAGTGACAACGCAAAGTCAGCATCCCTGCAGCTAAGCGCTCTTCCTGCAAATGGAGCGGCTCATCCGTCCTTTGCATTCAGGGCTGCTCCAGATCATACCCACACCCGTGTTCATAATCAATTAATGTGTCAGGGAACATATTAACTATGAAACCAGGTCCAGGAGATAGAAACAGGATTTTGTGCCCTTCCTTCAGCTCATGGGAACTTCATAGCCTCTTATTCTGACCCAGGTAAATAAACGTAGTGACCCTTTGCAACACAGGCATTCCTGCAATTCTGATGAAAAAGAGCTTTGGTTTCAAAGTTTTTGCATTAAAACAAATCAAAACAAAACAAAACATGCAAATAAGCAATCAAAGGAACAAAAAAACCCCCAAAAACCCCACCCAACAAACAAAATCCCAAACAACAAAAACCCCCTGAGAACCTTTAAGTAATTCCTGTCTTCTCCTTCCACATAGCTCTTTGGAAGGTGGGTCTGTATTTTTTATGGTAACAAGTTTTATTTAATAAAAGCTGCTAATGAATCTATCTTTTTTTCCACTAGGGACAAGAGCTAAAGCTCAGTGAAATCAGTGGAAATACTCCTGAAGAACTTAACAGGAAATTGATCCAACCTTCTTGATCTTTTGTTTCCCCTGCAGCATTTTTCTTTTTATGTTGGTTCCTCTTTCCCTTTTCCACTATCATCCAATTACCATTTTTATTAACATAAATCAAATATTAACATATGATCAGTGCATTCAAGTAAAAACAGAAAAATACACTCAGATGCTAACAAGTGTGAATTCAGAAAAATTAAACACGTTGATTTGTAAAAGTTACTTTGCTGAGGCCTTAGTAAATTTCTATTTAGAAGAGACTTTGCTTTTGGAGAATTCCCTAAAACATTTCCTGCATACTTACCTTTTTTTTGGTCTATGTGGAACCCATTACTGTAGTCCACATACAGGAATTCTGGGAGGTCTCTAATGCACCAGAAAAATCCTGTAGATCTTCAGGGGGAAAAAGAAAAGCACTCTGAGAAAAAGCTTTGGACTGGGAAAGTGTTATAGCAATACACTGTTTATTTGCACAAATACAATTTCTTTTATTACACTCCAGGAGGGAAAAGAGAGAAAGAGAAGAAGCAAAAAATATCTTTGTTTTAAGTTCATTGGTCTCAGGCTTTGGTAGCTGCAAAGGAAAATGAATTCCTCTTCCCTCTTTTGTGCAACAGCACAGAGGGAAATTACCTAGGAATGTGAATCATTTCTGTAGTGCTTTTCCTGAAATAAGAGTGCTGCTGCAGGGGAACCTGTACCAAATAGACCCATGTGGAATATTCAAAGCAAAATTTAAAACACACAGGACACATGCCATCACAGCTCCTGGGACTGTGAAGGAATTGCAGTGCTCTCTGCTAACGTTGATATATCCACCAGCACCTTATCAGCACTCTGATTGTTTTCAGCACTTCTGCATGCCAGGGAGAACTTTTGCATATTGTGCTGTGGAGTGCTTGTGTCTTCAGTGATCCTAACTGGTTCAGGTTGCATGCTCAGAACAAACCATCTGGATTTCATGTGCTTAGATATTTTCTGGGTTGATATAGGCAGGAGACATCAAGTATTGACCTGACAGGCAGCTGCCAAAGAGAGTTCCAGAGCACTTCCCAGCTCCTGGGCTTCTCTGCACATCCTACCCAGATCCAGACTCCTTGCTCAACTACGCTTCTGATGCCACTTAACACTGAGCAAAACTGGATTTACAGACTAAAAAGGAACAACAGAAAAATCTTTGAAGGTCCCCAGACAGGAAAATATCCTTCCCCTCAAAGTAATACCAGATTATGAAAGTAGCTTAGTGTCAAGGTTGCTGACATCAGGGCCACTTGCACGGGAAGGGGTTCCAGGAGGCTGGGTGGGGGCAGGGCAGTCAGGGGACAGTGTCCTGCCTGGCACGGTCACAGAGCAGTGCTGCCTCAGCCAGGCCAGAAAAGTTTTTCTCATTACTCATTGTTTGCTGCTTTACCCAGTTAAATATTACTTTGATTTCAACAGACCAGGCCTATATGCATAAGGACAAGGTATGTCTTATTGAAACCAGATCTTTTTTGGCTTCATTCTCCCAACTTCAACATGAATTCTCTTACTCTGGGACACTTCTCCATCTCCAGCTTTCCTTCATCATAATCAATCTCATTATCAAATCCTTCTCACTGACAACATTAAGCATTTAAACTAATTCAGTTTTTCTGCCACCACTACTTCTTTTATAAGATTTTTGTAGAACATCTTTTTTACCAATTTTGATACCACATTTATTGTGTCCTATTTTGGTCAAAATTGTCCCGCTTACCTTTAATGTGCCTTCTTTTACTTTCATCTGCTTTTATCATATCTTTATATAAATAGACCAAAAGTACTCTTGGTTTTTATTTTGTTACATTAAAAATTTTTCACAAGCTTTGGCCACAAAATAGGCTTTCTGTTCCTACAGCAGTGCTATTAACTCTTTTCCTCTCTCTACCTGCTCCATTAGGAGTTTAACTTGTTGAGTTTTTATGACTGGAATTCTAAACTCCATACCAGATAATGTCTCAACAGTGCAACTTATAATTAATACTTAATGGTTTCGTTTTGCAAAAGCCTCACTGGATACATCTGAGAATTGTATTTCCATTTTTTACTGCTACATGCACCTAGGTGGTGCATAATAATTCTTTGACTGACTAATACCCCTAAGTCTTCCTGTTTCAACCAGTGGGCCTTCTGATTGAAGAAATTCTCATTGCTCCCTATGTTCATTACCTCGCATTTCAAACTAATTAAATCACATACCTTGTCCCAGTTCTAAAGCCTATCCATTTCTTCCCATGTGATATTCTGATCATCTTCCATATTGTTAATGTCTGCTACATTCGTATTTCTTGAAAAGAATATTAACGCTTTCCTATATCTTATATCCAAGATATTGCTGATATTTTCCATAACATTGTGTCTGATTCTTGAGATTCTTGAGAAATTACAGGCAAGGATTTATTTTTACTTCAGCATAAATTTTTGTAGTTCACACACTATGATCTTGTGCTAACATACCTTTTGTTGCCAATATGCAATTATTTTCCATGTGCATTGAGTCCAAGTATATTAAGTGCTAAAACAATCTTTTTAGACAAGCACAGTTGTCAAAGTTCAGTTAGATGCAATCCACTTGCTAATTCACAGGCCATTCTATCCCCTTTTTCATTCATCTCCATATATTTAAATATAATACAAAAGGTGTCCTTGAGCTTCATACACAACTAATGTAAGATTAGCAGGTTTTATTGGGCCATTTCTAATACCTTTCTCAGACAGACCAAGTATGGCTTCGCTCCAGCTGTATCTTTACCACAAGCTAGAGTCACTGCTTCCAGCTTCTTCTGGAATTTGTGTGCCATTCTCTCTCCTGAGTAGTCCCTGATCCATGCCTGAGGAGTTCAGTTGTCTCAGCAGCATACACTGAGTACCAAGGCATCCCCTAAAGGCAGCCCCAGCAGTGCCAAGCTTTCCAAGGGGGAGCTGTGCATGAGCATGTCTTGCTGGTTCAGTCGGAGATCAGCATTTCCAAAGAGGTTCAGCAGCCCTTATTACACTAGACTGAATCTCCTAGGAAACAGCACACTGCAGCTGTATTATCTTTTCCCTGAAGCCTGTGGATCTCCAGTCCTACAAATAGGCACAAACAGGCAGACATAAAAATACAGACCCTTGCGTAGACCACCCCACCTGAAGAGATGGTGAGAGCATTGTACAGGGTGACCCCAGCCAGACATTCATCCTATAGATGTTGGGTTTGCCTCTGGAGGGGGTGATCTAGCTCTGTTGTCAGTACAGACAGGAAAGATAAATGCAGAGTGGAGAACAATTGATGAAAGGCATGAACTGAGAGCAAAGCTCTGTGGGAGGTAACACAGCTTTGTGGAAATGGTGTGCACTGAGTGGACACTGCAAACTCCAAAGACTTCTATCCTATATGCAGAGAAAGGAAACTATGAAGCTTTTGCTTCATTGTTTGGATAAAACCCATCTTTTTCAAAGGAGTTATTGAAAATATGGGACTATTTATTAATGAATATGGCTTTTCAGTTCAGGGACGTCATCTTATCATGGGTGATAGAATGAAATAAAACAGAAAAAACATTTAAATCATATTTTTGTAGATTACATCAAATCCAAAACATAATTTACATACATCATAAAAACTAGATAGAATTGACATGATTTTATGAAAGGAAATGCCGTTTTTTAATCTTTGTTTTAAAAACATTTGCCTTGCTGATAAGCACCAATGCAATTGTCACAGACATGTCTTTTCTCTCTTCACATGAATAATAACAACAGGACCAAACAAGAATTTTCCAACTCTTTCATTTTCCTTGTGTCCACCAGTAGTTTCTGAATTTGTTCTAATTGTACCTGGGCTATTGAGGTGGTCCATAATCTGAATATTCCTGGTGCCACATTCACTTGGCTCCTGAGTGAGGTGTATCCACCATTGTTCCAGGTGAACATTTATAGACTGGGGCAAGTAGGATGTTAAATAAAATGGAGGGCATGTGCAGAGAACCATAAAAAAGCCTCCATTATACCTAGTCCTTTCCAGAAAATCTTAAAGGCTAAAGCCTTCTTGCTGCAAAAAGCTTGGCATTTATGTAGCTTAACCATCAGAGTGTGTCTCTACCTATCAAAGGATATATCCCAGTCCATAAAATTATCTGTGTGCATAACTGCTGATGGGTTTAGAACAGCAGAGGTAAATGACTTATAAATGGATCTCACAGATGGCAAAACTGTTCAAAGATTCTTCTTCTCCACTGGTGTGAAGTTGACTCTGAAGTACATAACTGCTGAAGCCTGAGAGAAGGCCAGAGAGCAGGTAAGAAGAAAAAAAAGAGGTGGTGGGCATTTTTGCCATGCAGCCTGAGCCCTTCTGGTGGCATGCAGCACACCCACCAGCCAGAGTTTATGCAGTAGGTGTGGGCTCCCAAACGGAAAATACACAGAATTTGGAGGTGTTCAAAGTTGGAATAGTGGTTTTTATATCAAGGTCCATCTTCTGCATTTAGTTTCAGGAGCTGAATGCAACTTTCAGAGTGAGTTCTGCTTAAGAAAGGCCATTATGGTATCCTACAAAATAAGCAATCAATATTGTTGAGAAAGTGAGAACAAGAAGGAAGGAGAGACAGAGTACATATACATATGTAGTATGCCCTGTTAGAGAATAAGGGATGACTGTTCTTAGTTTTGCAACAGAGTACCACAGCCATTTTCCTGAAAATCTGGTTACCACAAAGAAAAATAACATGAAGATGCACTGAGATTTACAAATGCTTTTGTACCTGATTAGATTTACTACGAATTCCCCAAGGCTCCTCTTTGCTTTCAGGTCTCTTTAGCTTCAACGATAAACCAATTGCATTGATAATTTAACAATCCACATGATTTCCTTTTCAGAAGAAGTAATGTCATATACAGCAAACTGAGGCTTCATGACATTTTAAAGTTATTAATAAATAAAATCAGGTTTGGAAAACAGAGAAAGCAATGTCCATAAACTCCTCTAATTACCATAAAACTTTATGTTAAAAAATAAAAAATAAATTGCACTGTGCAACACTGGAAATATTTCTGCACTTTCAGTTCAAGTCACAAAATATATATTTCCTCATTTATCCTCGCTATCTTAACAAACAAAAGCTCAGTAATATGGGGAGAGCATTCATGCATGAGCTTGCAAACATAGCATAAAATAGCAAGATTTTCAATGTTCCAGGCAAGTATTTTGTCAGCTTCTTCAGTTTGCATATTGTTTAGAGTGTTAGGCGGTTAGATTCCATGATAATAGGCTCTACATTGAAAAAGAAAAAAACCTAAGAAACTATCTAGAAAACTTTCTGGGAGACAGAGAGATATGAGTTTATTGAGGTTTTCAAATACTTTTTTACTTTTGAGGCCTTTGCTGACTGTTCAGCTACAAGTAGAACTTACCAGCTTTCTCTATTTCCAGTATGTGTTATGTTATAGATTTCTTATTTTGATAACTTGTAGATATTTTAAAGACAGGTCATAACCCTAGACCTCGGCACATCAGCCAAGAGTTAGAGTACTGAATACGACTTCTGGAATAATTTTGGCTTGAAATTATTCAAGGGGAGAAACTGGATATTTTTAAGTCCGAAAATTATTTTTTCTGCAAATGTTGGCAATAAGCAAATATCCATAGGAAAAAATATTAAAAATAACCAGAGAACTCAATGGTATGGTTTCTCATACATCTCTAAATATGCCTAAATTTGACTTTGTTTCTGGACTGAATCTTAAACACCAGTTATTGAGCATTAATAACTAACCTATAGCAATTATCCTATAGAAACAAGACCTCTTCCTCTCGTTGAGATTACAAAAATGCAGCAGGCTGTTATGAAGAGGTGCTGCTGCACGTCAGCACTTTTGGACTATCTTTGTTCAAAAATGATGGGTATTTCTGTCAGCAGGATATCTGCTAACAAGAGTAGCCACCCTACTCTCAAATCTATCAGGCAAGACGAGTCTCTTGCATTTTTACACTATTCTTGTGTGAGATAGCTAAATGAGGCCACCTCCTGGCCATGGTTCACCTTCTGATAAAAACAGTGATTTTTGTGCTTGACTTGTATTTTACTGAGACATAACTAAGATAGGACAATCTATGCTTTTGGTCAGTCTGCTTAAGACAGCCTTTGGGGTGGCATACATAGTAACCACAGTGTCCTAAGGACACAAACAAAGCAATTTTTGCATGGACCAATATATTTTATTACTAACTGACGCAGTTTTAAAAAAATCCAAACCCCCAAGCAAGAGATAGACTCATGAGCCTGAAATGATCTAAAGAAAGACTCTTGTGCCTGGAAAGCTGCCTGTTTTGTTCATCTGATAAAAGACATCTTCTCTTCCTAATATCTTTGCATTAGCTAGAAAGAGTCCTGTTAGTTCAGGAGTCTTTCCAATCTTTCCAATAGCTAGAAAGTGGTACCAGGTTTCATTTGTACCAAATGTGCTGCCTTATCTTTTGTCTAATACACAATGCATCTTTCTGCCAGCCTAGGCAAGATGTTTTTGTATCTCTTCTGGAAATTGCTCATATCCAAAAACACAGATCTAACATCCTTCTTGTGATATAAGCTTATGCTAAGCAATGTCTCCACACTTCCCAAAATTACATGTGCCTGTATCTTTATGTATTCTTTGATCATGTTGAAAGGATGAATCTATTGTGCTTGTTTATTAGCCCCAGCAACTGTGTTCAGTACATGGCTGGAAACATCCCCTTCAGCATGTTAATTATAAATTCACACTAGGGGTTCCTTTGTGTTCTGAGAGAATACAGTTCTTTGATTACACAAGACCTAAGTGGCATTTCAGAATATCAGCATTAATAACTCATTCCTACAGATCTACCAGGTAGAATTAAAATTAGGAAGAAGGGTTATAACTTGTCAAACTATGTTTCTAATTAATGGAGTTGTGTTACAACAACTACTTGCTCCTTCACAGACTGCACTGTTTTCCTAAATACTGTTGTTCTGATGTCACATGATGAAAATCTGCAGTTTTGAAAATCTACCATTATGAACTTGCAGGTGAACATAAGAAAATATATTAAAAATATATAAAATCTGGTAAAAAGGGGGTTATTACACAAATATTTTGAATATCTTTCTGCAGAGTGTTTATAGCCATGAATGATTTCAGATTATTTAGTTGGTATAATGTAGGAGAAATAAAACTCTTCTTATATAGAATTAATAATAATTCCTCTAAAATCTGGTTTTTTTATAAATTTTGTGATTCTTCTGAAGAATCCTCTTATGGAGACAGAACAGTGAGCTGAATCTTTCAATGCTCCAGTAGTACGTTTGTGTTTTGCTTGGAAACTATTAAAAAACCCCACTCCCTTTCATTGTTTTTTACCCTGTTTTCTTAGTGAAGGTGGGTAATATAAACCGTCTACGGGTGGGATTTATCCCTTGTAAATTAGGCATCTAAACTCCTGTTGTCTAAATACAGTCTAACTCCTGCTTTCCTTGGAGTTAATGGAGGGCAGTAAACACCTCCCAGGAAGTACTCAGCCTCAGACAGAAATCTAGCAAAGACCAGATGAATTCCTCTTTACAGATGTTTGTGTCTTTCTATTAACTATAAAAAGACCTTTGGGTGATGAGCTCAGGTTTTAACTTGCCACTTTCAATATGCATGGCAAACATTCCTTCACAAATCCACATAATTACTGTCAAATCACTATTTACAACATGACTCCCTGGTGAAACCTACAGGGCTTACAGACAATGGACAAGCTGTTAGCAAGCTCAGACTTCTTCTGCGATAATTTGTTTATTTTGTGGTTATCTTATCCACCTTTTTCTCCCTGGTGGATGTTTTACACACCTATGTGTATCTTGCCAATCCAAAAGCAAACCCTGGCTCTGTGGAAAATGGCAGGGCCAGGATCTCTTCTTCTCCCTCAAATATCATAAGATGTACAGAACAGCTAGGTCTCAGTCCTTAAAATGGTTCACTAGCCTCTACAAATTATTGCTCAAACCAAAAATCGACAAAGCACATATAAATAGACTGATCAAATGAAATGACTATGACAGTAAGATCAGCTTGTTCTGCTCCTAGGGAAAAAAAAAAGAAAAGAAACAAAAAAACCACAAACCAACACAGAAACCATACAGTGTAAAATGATCCTTTCAACAAAAATTGAGTTTTTATGGTTCCTTATTAGAGACTTCCCTTACAACTAATTATATTAAACTTCTACATTCTCTGCTTTTTCTCATCAGTAATCTCACAATCTCCAAATCTGTGAAAGTAAATGCTTAGTCAGTGCGTAAATTGAGGACAATTATCATTATGACCACACAGTAATACAAAAATAATTAGACCATTGCTAGCAGCAAAAATATAAATCAAATCAGTTTGTAATAGGAACATTAATAATTTGTTAAAGATACAATCTATTGCACATGAAGATGGGAAAGCAGCTGAGCTGAGCTGCTGTGCTGAAGACAGTCCTTGTTTTTAAATAAAGAGCACAAAGTTCAGTATATGCGCATCAGTGATAATCTAGGGGTGATTGTGTTCAAGAGAATTTACAACCTATTCCAAATGCGTGAACTCAGTGGAACTGGGAAATCAAATGGCTGAATGGTATTTATTATGCTACCCTTATCTTTGCCAAGGTGGAGAGAAAGACTGGAACAGTTCACTTTGCCTCCAGGCATCCAGTAATGAGCCAACCGGTGGTGCATTAGGAAGTAGTGGGCAAGTGGCATTATCATCAGGTGCATTTTTAGTAGCAGAGTCAAGTAGCACTGGGAGCATTATAAGTAGTGCAGTCGAGTGCTAGAGCATTGGTTATTATAGCACAGAATGCACAATGGCTGGAAAGCTTTGGGAAATATAACAAGCAGAGTTAGGCCTGAAACATCCACTTTAAATACTGTCAAACTTTGAACAGCAGCAGCTCTAAACTCAGACTTTCCCTTTGGCACCCAGGGATCACTCTAACAGGCAAAACCTGAGTCTCAAATTCGAACTCTCCCAAATCCTTGAAAATCCTGGATACATTTCTGATGAAAGGTAACGTGGTCCAGATTCTTTCAGACCACAGTAGAGAGTACAGCTGAATGCCACTGCGAACGTTTCAAAAAAGGAGCTATTTGGCATTGTAAGCATTAGTAGTTAGGGAGCCAAGGAAATACCAAATGTGCAATCTAAAAATTATGAAAGAATTACTTAATTGCTAAAGTCTTTCCAGATAACAATACTCAAAAAACTCTTCAAAATATCAGGGATAACAGTAAACCTTTAGGCAAAGGGGTCTGTAGGGTGTTACAAGGCTTTGAATGGGAGGAGAGTCTACTGCACCACAGTAACTCTGTGTTATCAGGCTGTCAAGACCTGTTCTGAGGGAAATATATGCCAGGTGGAAGTTACAGCACAAGGACTAACTCCCAGTCCATGTTTTTCTGCTACCTTTGCCCAGAGTCTTCCATTCCCCACATGTTCTCCTCTGGGGACCAATTGACCTAAAATACACAGTGGGTGTGCTCCAGCATTTCACTGGCAAGGCATAAATGTTGTGAATTGGGAAGTGGGTGAAGATCTGTGTCCAACGTTAATCTATCTTTCTGTTCAGAGCACTTATGAGAGGTACTAGGATGAGGGGATAAACACATGGTAAGGTGGCATACAGCAAAGCTGGTCTAATAATCACAGAATAGAGAAAAAACAGGGAGTAAATGTAGTATCTTGGATGTTGTAAAAATATTGATATATATTTAGAGCAGGTAGCTACCACAGAGAGAATCAGAGAATCATTAAGGTTGGAAGAGACCTCTAAGATCATCGTGTCCAACCTTTAACCTAACAACGTCAAGTCCACCATTAAACCATGTCTCTAAGTGCCACATCTACACATCACATCACTCTCCAAGGAGGGTGACTCACCCAAATTGCATCAGCTTGAGCAGCACATATTTGGACTCAGGATATTTGTGCACTGGGAGTGTATCATCAACAGAAGTGACAGCTGATTGATAGGAGATCTGGACTCTGGTCTCCCAGCTGTATACCACCAGTGAGATCACAGTAATGCTGGAAATTGTTGATATGTCCTAAATGGGAGATATGGCAAAGTCTCTGTATCTTCTGCTGTCCTCATTTCTAAATCCACACAAAGCTGTAAACCTTCAGAATATTTCTGGTTCTGCAGCCCTAACCTGCCTAGATGGGCTGGCGGTTCAAGGTCAGAAGGCAGGGTAGATGAAACATCTGCATAAAGCTGAAGTCCTCCACAGGAAAGATTGTGAAGACTGTGAGGAGTGCAGTGTCTTCTCTCTGAGGTGACACAGCAGGGAGCAGCAGGAAGGCTAATCAGGGGTAAGGTCTCAGAAAATACCACTAAAGGGTATGTGGGAACTGTTTTTCTCCATGTCCTCTTGGACTGAGTGCAGCTTATACCTGCATTAAACCCTGCGAACAGGAATGAAATCAGTGCACAGTGATAAATTCAGAGCAAGTAATTGAGAGTCCACTATTTATTAAGACTTTCCATAGCATTTGGTGACAATAAAAGGCTTTGGTGGTGGTATTAATTATAATAGGCAAGTAAAATGTGGCTGGCATCTTCAGTTAGCCTCATGGGGAGATTTGTTTTATCTGATGCACAAAAGCATATGCTAGCCACACAATCTGTGCTCACAGAGCATGGGAATATTTCTCTGTGGATAGCCAAGAGGTGACTCCCACATAAGAAAACCAAAGAGATGAAAAGCTAGACACTGAAATCTTAGCCATTTAAGTGGGAACTAGAGACTGAAATCTGAAAATGCTAGCAAATTGGTGCAATTATATTGAATCAAATCAGCAAAGCAGCTCATAACACATTAATAGAATTACTGTAATTGCTTAAGGAATACAAGGAATCCAAAGGATATTTTCTTCTTTTTTCCTAATACGATAATATTTGAAATCTGTCAAAAATAATTTCTCTTTTAAAGAAAAAGAAAACCTTCGTTGTTGCAGTAATTACTGCATTTCCCACTTTTCTTAATGTTCAGTTACTTTCAGCTAAAAAAAGGTAGAGAAAAACAAGCAAGTCATTGGAGATTGTCTTGGTATTAATGAAAATTTATGTATTAGTATGTATTACATTACAAGCAAACAGCTCTTTTGCTCTCTGTGCTCTCTTTTAAAGAAAACTCATAAGATGAGAATTCATAAGAAAGTTGCAGTTTAGTATGATGCTCTTCTTCTGTTTTACTTTTGTACTGACTTATATAAACACATTTGCTCTCGAAAGAGGATTTCTGCAAGGCTGCTTCAGGGAGGGACCAGTGCTTTTGAAGTGCCTGGACTGATACTAAAATCCAGACTGTCTGGATCTGTAACTGGTAACAAATTGAGCTGGTCCAACAACAAATGTAGAAATAAATGCCGAGATAACATACGTTTTTCTCATGTGGAACTATCGTTTATGGGGTATGCTTCTTCTTCAGGTGTAGGTCAAAGCTGATAATGTGCTGCAGCTCTTGTAAAAGAGGTACACAGAAGCAGTGTCTGTGCAGATTCACGTCTGAGCTTGGTGGGTGCATCTCATCATACATCTTACATCAATTTTTATGTGATATTTTTCTCTCCTGGAATTATAAATGTTGTTCCTATTATTCAGCTGTTTTCCACATTTGTGCTATCTCCCTACCTGTTTCTGCTGGCAGCAATCAATTAGGACTAGACCTTTGCTATGCAAAATGGAGATCTTTCTCCTCTGAACTTTAAAGGATGTCACTCAGAACACTTTCTCCTTACAGTACCTTTCACTGTCGGCAGAGTTTTGCTCCTATTTATGGTGTGTTTTGACTGATGGATTTGGTGGTGGGCATCCCCATGGTAAAATAGAGAAGATAACTGACTTGCAGCCATGTTCTCTCTCTGCTACTTGGACCCCCATTCTCTGCATAGCTGTCTATGTTCATGAAATATGAAGGGATTTAATTTTTACTCTCTTTTTTTTCGCCATGTTAGGATCAACATTGCCAAAAAAAAAAAAAAAAAAAAAAAAAAAAGGGTAGATAGATAATAAGCACAGTCACAAAATATATGTTTTCTTGAGAACAAAATCTGAAATATTCCACCTTAACACCCCTAAATGAGTTATTTCTCTCTGAGTGATGCAGACAAACCTGCATATGTCTGGGCTCCTGCTATCCCTCAGGAGAGTTTTAGTGTGACGATGTCCTGTTTCTTTTATTGTTCTCCACTAAGCTTTATTCCCTCAGGAGCAGAGGGAGTGGAGAAGACACCACTCAAAGCAACAGCCAGAGACAGGTTTGTCAGTGCATTGGGAAGTCTTGCCCAGGGGAGGGAATTACACTCTGAATATTAGTCATGCAGATTAGCCCTTCTCAGGGGGAACTCCAGGGAGACTAGCTTATAGCACTCTAACAAATGTTTTCTGCTAGTTCCATCACTAAAAATAATGTTGCCCTTTCAACTTTGCAATGCACAGTTTGAAATGAAAAAGTTTCCCTGTTTTGACCAGCCTAAATAACATGAGAACTTTATGTACACCTCAATGTTTCAGTGTAAGCAACCTTCTCCTGAATTAGGACACATGTCCTCAGGGGATGTATGCACAGTTCATTTGAGATTTACACACAGTTTTTAACAGAAGTTTACCCAGTTTTTCCTTTCTGTTTAGCAATATTTTTGATATTTGTATCTTTTAATTCAAAAAGACTATCATCAGATTTTATTTTATTTCTTGCTATTACCTGCATAGTAAAGAAAAATGCTGAAGAATGGTTCTGGAGAAGAAGAGGAAAGAGCAGTATTTTCTGTATTTATTATCAGTAATGTGCGAATAGTAGAGAATACCTAAGCGTCTTTATATATGGCTTTTATTTACACAGATAGGTAGTAAAAAATCACAGATTGCCAAAACAAAAATAACCCTTCATTCTCAGAATATAAACCAATTCATAAACTCCAATTATACCCTTAAAATTAAACATCTTGAGGACTTGAGAGGTGTAATTGCTTGGAGAGAAATTTTATGTTAGTGAAATAGAAATATTTACACTTATTTTAATATATTTCTAATCCAAACCCCTTTATAACCTGAGTCACTTCATTAACTTCAGTGAGATTTGGGGATCAGGCCATTTGAGCACAAGGATGAATAAAAAGACTTTGACATTTCTCCGAAAGTGCAGGGTATGTGAGTTTTTTGCTGGGTCTTCCATTGTAAATGCCCTTTTGTGAAACCCTGAGATGTAAATTCAGGGACTAACATCTTCAGTGCTTTGTTTGATCTCCAGTGCCATGCCATGATTTAAGAAGAGGCAGTTTCTAAAGTGCACTTGCAGCTGACTCAGACAGGCCTTTATAGTATTGATTGCAGGTAATGTTTGCTTTATGTACTGTTCAGTACGGTAATCCTGGATATATTGAAAGTGGGATCAGGGATCAGCATAAAATGACGGGACAATGTTTAGAAAAAGGATATACCCCTACCAGATCTTTGCAATTACAACACAGGGAAGTTTGATGATGCCATTACTGTATTAATTCAATCTCTATAAATGTTAAAGTTAAAAGGAGCAACAGGACCACCATTTTTAACAGGAAAGACTTATATTTGGATCATGAGAAGTTTCTTTAGTAAAGAGCACCAAGATTTCTCATTGATTTGTTTAGACAGATGTCTCAAGTAGCTCAGAACTGTTCCACTGTTTCATATATAATGAGGTCCATAGCATCAATTATGTATGTAATTTCATTAGAAGAAATGTTCTTTTGCAGCTATCTGTAGTATGCTAGATTTATTCACACTACAAGAGATGCCACTTTCAAATCTATCAACATATATCACTACCATAGCTGAATACTGCACTGTGAGAACCTTAAACTCCAGCATAAATCTGCACTTTTTCCACCAGAACCTGGTCTCTTTCATACTGGCAGTATTCCTGATGTGCCTATTTGTACTCAAGTTTTAGATAGTATAAACTACCAGCTGTCAATATATGGTGGAATTCTTTTATTTTCCTCCAAGATTATGCTTAGAGCAAGGACTTGGTGTTAAAAAGAAAAGATCGCAGTTAGGCAGAAAAGGTGAATTCTCAGGAGGCAGAAAACCAACAATATGTTTATATAAAACTGATGCCTATACTCCCCATCTGAGCTGGAGCAGAAACCTCCCAGTTCCTTCATTCAGTGTGCGCAGCTGGGTCCCTACAAAAAAATTTAGTACCTGGTCCACGAACAGAGTGGGGCAGTTGCAGCTTCCCTTGCTGTGAGCCTGCCAGTGGAGAAAGCAGTAATAGATGGCAATTCTCTGCTAGAACTATTAAATAAGCTAATATGGCTGGAAAAATGCACAATGATATGTATAACATTTACAGAGTTGGTTTTAGTATAAGATTACTCAACTATTCTAGGATTTATAGCTGTTGAACTACAAATATTCCCCACTGTGGACAGAGTTGTGTCAATATACCAATTCATTTGGGAGGTTTTAAAATCATTAGGGAAGGTTTGCAAATGATATACCCTCAAGATTCACTGTGTTTTACCACTGTGATTTACAACTTGAGATGCTTTAGCATGGGATAATCCAAATGCTGTTTAAAGCTCAATCACTTGAAATTAACTAACCTGTTAATTCCTGACTGATCTATGTCTAACCCATTTGCACTGCCCAGGATGGTTTATCGTCAGTATCAAGAAATATAGTCATAGGAACAAAATACTAGTGTGGCTGCTAAACAAAATTAAAAAGAAAAGGTGCCTTAATAACAAAGCTGTAAGTTGTGCTGTGAAACCATGGAGCTTCACACAGTAAAGTACAACTACTTTTTAGTGGTATCCTTACAAGCAAAATTCCAGTGTCCAAGTGAGAGAATGAAATGTATATTTTCTGAGTTCAAATACGTTGAAATGGTTGATTGTGATATAGTCTGATGTTTGGTTTTATTTCTGCTTAGTCTCAGTCATTTTTAACCCCCAATCTTCCTGTTAAAAAACCTTTATGTGACTGGTTTTCCTGTGCAAATTCCAAAAGTTGTTTAAAATTCAGGTTATGACTGCATGCATTTTGATTAAGTAGGTCTTTCTGTTTACAATTTCATCATTTGGGACGGAGTGCAAACCAAGTACAATAGGTTAAAAATGGTATTTTATGAAGGCAGTCTTTTCACTGCCAGCAGCTCCAGCCTATAATCTTGCTTCCTCACTGATGCAGGTTTTGGTTTGGTTTTCATCTTCTGATGTCATTCATTCTCCATCTGAACATCGCTATGCTATTCCTGCCAGGGCATGCCTGTTGAACACCTGCTGTGTTGTCACAAGTGTCCATGACAGAGTATGAAAAATTTAATACATACTCTATATGAAACAGTGACTGCATTTAAAAAAAAAAAAAAGCCACCAAACCCCTGAAGAATGTATGTTAAACCCTGGGCCATACTAAACTGTGTTTGCTGTCCCATGGGATCTTGTCACCTTTAGCAGCCCAGTAACACAGAATCAGCAGTGGATTGAACTCACTTCAGGGTAGCTCATACTCTGGAAATGGGGGGTTTGTGTAGGGCATAGGTGCACATGTGCCAGGCAGAGTCCTTGGGCTCCAATCATCCACATATTTGATGCCTGTGGGGATGTTGGAAGAGTGTCAGCAGCTACACTATAGATGCACACAAGCTCTGAGCTCGTCTTTTCCCCCAGGTCTCTGAGGAAGAAGAAGAAGAAAAATCTTGATTTCAGGTTCCTGCCATGCTACCTGTACCTGAATGACCTAACCCACCTGCAGTACAGCCTTCGGGATCAGACAGCACAGGATGAAATGCTGTACTGATGGACCCAAGAAGCAGTGGGAGTGTTACACCCTATTTCTTCTTTTGGGAAAGACAGCTATACACACACTGGCTGTTCAGTTCGGCAGTAAGGCCCAGGCCCCCAGGGAAGAGAACCAGTTTATCAGTGCTTCAATCACTATTCCAATTTGCCATGCAGAAGTTCTCTCAGAGCTGCTGTCTGACAGCTCCTTCACGGTGGTTCTGTGAAAGCTCCAACCAGGGACACCGTAACTGCTACAGGAGACCAGAGCTTTGCCTTGATCATTCCTTTCTTCCAAACTACCCACTGTATTGTGACAAGGCAGCATAGAGATGCAGCGGTGTCTAGAAAATCCCTGAATTTGAGGAGAAAGGAGATTCCTTGCATCCCTTGCAAGGGATGCTTCACAGGGAACCTGTGGCCCCACTCACAGGCAGCAGTCCCCTTACACATCAGGGAATCTGGTCTTTCCCATCAGTTCACTTGCCAGGTTCCTTTCTATGCTTTGAAAGGATATTTTTTGTTTAAATGGGTAATCAAACAAGTGTGTTTGCCATGCCCTCCTCTCTTCAAATGCTTATTGCTTTGGAAAATGTATTTTATCACAAGCTACAGGGTATAATTTGGTGGGAGCCCCCATGCTAATCTATTGGCAGTGTATCACTGAAGTGTACTTAAAATTAGGCTCCACTATGAAATGCCACGTGTTGTTCAAGCACTGCCAGCACACTTGCCACTGCCTTGAATATAAACAAAGCCAATCTCTGCCCCAAAGTGGCTACAGAAAAGGCATTCCGGAATCAATGCCTGTATGACTGGTAGTACTTTGCTGCAATCTGCAGTATGGCAAAGAAGGTGTGTGCTGTGCACTACAGACTTGAGTCG
>VWZW01013754.1:528458-619339 GCA_013397115.1 Edolisoma coerulescens | reverse complement strand
GGGTGCCCCACCTTTCTCACCCAGAAACTTATCAAAGCCTACAGTATCTCTAAGGAAGCTGCACAGGGCGCAGCAGGCAGAGAGCCAGGCAGTGACTGAACACTGCATCCCCAGTTACACGCACACACCAGATGTAACCCGCTGGAACAGTGGTGAGAGATCACACAGACACCTTCTCCCTCCATCCCTTCTCCTAACGCCACCACTTACAAGAACCTTTTCTTTCTCTACATCGAGCAATTTCCGCCTAGGTTTGTGAGTGGGAGGCATGAACGCAGCCCAGCTCCGTACCTGAAGGGGTCTTCTTGCCTCCACCACCGTTTTTCACGCTGGCCATTTCTCCTGCTTGTTTTTACACGACTCTCCGCCCTGGCTGCAGCTGCCCCGAGCCAAGCCCCAGTCTCGGCCCATGCCCATCTCCATCCCACTCCCCATCCCGATCCCCATCCCCAGCCCCGGCGCGGCTCGGGGAGAACTGCGGGCGGGCTGTGCCATCTCGTGGCTGTTAGGAGAAAAAAACAGCCCGCTGCTCGCGTTAACAAATTAAAATCTCCTATCTCATATATATCAACTTGTTAAACTCTGACTTCAGTTTTAAAAGGCAGAAAATTAAAATGTATACCTCTGTCTCAAAAATTCGGTAATTAGACATAATCCACAGGTGTTATTTTAACGATGCCAGCTCTTCAGACACACGGGCTGAGAAAATGCAGTGTGTTGTTAACTAATTATGTTGTCTTAATTTGCCAATTTAAAAAACTTAAATGTCCTGAACAAATAAAATCATTATCTCGGATTTCTTCGCCGTACCTGCTGCCTGGTGCCATCTGATGCCTGGCACTCTGGGTTTGGCTGCACGGAGCAGCATTTGGAGGGCTCTGGGAGGCTCTAGCAGCCCTCTGGCACCAGACAGCAATTGGGTTTGCAAACCAGGGATGCTCACACCATCCTCACTAACAATATCTGATAGTGGCTTTAAAAGTCAGCTTGTCTCCCTCTATTACCTTTCCCACACGTATCTTAATTGACCAGGCAGAAAGCGTCGCTCAGGCAGCGAGGTGTTGAACGGAGCTGAGCTGATTCCCCCACCCTGCCTGCTTTAAGAGGGCGCGCAGGCATGGGTGGCATCTTCTCTTTCAAGGAAACACTTTGCATCTCTCAGTGCCACTGCGGCCAATGAGAAACTTCCATCTAACTTTCTCCTCTCAAAAATGTAAGGTAAGAAAACAAAATCTATGCATCATTTAAAGATGCCCCAGGATAGCTTTGAATTATGCAATCCACAGTTATGTGAGCTGCTGTTTAAGGGATTCTTTGGCTCTTTTGTGACACTGATCAATCCCCTCTTGGTTTTATTTAAAAGACCCCGTCACTGAAGTATTCAAACCACATTATTCATATCTTTCATTCACATGCTGGGAAAATAATGCAAATAAACACATAAGAATGAAATATATGCTAACTAGCTACACTTTTCACAGGTTGGCCCCTTTGTAGAAATCATTCTGAGAGGAAATAATAGGAGGATCAAAACCTGCTTTCAGTCTATTTTAATCCAGGTTCAGGTCATTGCCCTTGTCATTCAACGGGTTTGTTCCTAAGGTGCAATCAAATTGCACAGGTTGAGGCTGTTGTGCAGAAAGGTCTGTTGCTCTGAAAAAGGCATTCCCTTGGCTTGTGTCTGAGCACTCCACAGGCCGCTCTAAATTACCCTGGCCTTTAACATCACAAGGTGCCCAGAAAAGAGATCAAGCACCTGTTTAACAGGGCATATCAGCCACTACACCATTCCCACTCTCGTATCTCTGCTTACCAGTGGCCAGCAGCAGGACCCAGGAGTGGTGTGGAATGCCAGGACCAACTCTGTGTGATAAAGGTGTGCCCGGCCCTCTGGGGGCTAATTATCTGGGTACGATTTAAAGTCATCCCCAGAGAATCTGCTCCCAACAATGCTATGTGTCAAGGACTGACAGTTCAAGCAATTTTCAAACATTCACAGCTGGGGTACTTATACAGGAAGATTTCAGAGCCATATTAAATTACCTGCCTTGAAAATCCTGGTGCTGAATACAGACTTGGGTTATTGATTTTGGAGGACTCCAAACACAAATTCTACAGCCCGCCTTCAGTTAGCCTCCTCCCCTGGGACCAGACATGGAAAATGATGCTGTCAACATGCTGCCCACCCTTTCCAGAGGCAGCTTTAGCCCTTTGTCTCCCTCCTCTCCCAGCAGCAATCTGACTTTTCCATAGCTCATCCTTCAAGGTTATTTACCACTGTTGGAAGGACAGCTGGGAAAAAATCCTAAGAGGGGGACTATGTCCTAAAATCCAGATTCAGCTCCCCATGCACCAAATTTTAACCATCCTGAAAAGACAAATGCCCTCTCACAAATATAACCAAAGCAAATATATGGCAATGTACCCTAGAGGATGCTATCCTAGACTCGTATTCTGTGGACCTGGACTGCAGCCTTGTTCTGCCTCTGGCTTACTTTGTATGCATTTTCTCCACCCTGCAGTCAATTTTACAGTAGCTTCTAGCTCAGGCACTTAGGCATTTGAACTGCCAAATGAGGGTTTGAAAGGTGTGCTCACATTTGCATATATTTTCCAAGAGCATGTCTTTATTTATGCCTCTCTCTAGTAGTAAATTTTAATCCTGCTAACAGCAGGAATAAATGTAGTGGGCAGAATAAAGTAGACTCTAGGAGCCTAACTTTTTTTTCTTATTCTCTTCAGCCAATATATAGCCTTTCAAGCTTGCCTTTAAAGGACAAAAAACCTAAAAACCTCTACATTGAAAAAGGCTTGCTTTTTTTTTTTTTTTTTGCTAAGCCATAGACAAACTTATGTCCCTCTGTAGAAAGGGAAAAGGAGATTGAAACCGCCTTAAGACAACTGAAGTATCTTTTATTTCCTATACTATTTAACGATGGTTGCTATTACTTTCAGAATCTAGTATTTTGCAGGTAATAAAAAGAGTGAAAAATCAATCAAAACAACAGAGCTCATTCCTAGAGGACAAAAAATCTTCAATATATAACTGACTGCCAGAAAGCAAGTGTTAAAATATCCTGCATCAGGTTGAAGTGCTGCAATAAGGAATGGAGACAAAGCACAGAACTATAAAAGAGACAGCTCACATTTTAATTGAAGAATTGAACAGCGGCTGACAGGGCGCTGTGCTCTGTTTCCGTGGACGCTTTCAAAAGGCCGAGCTGCAATGCATAACACCCAATTCAGGCTGCAATGCTCCTGAGAGGGTTCAGGGACACAAACTGCTTTTATTATTGTTAGTTAGGCATCAGCAATCCACTGAAAGTGAAAATCAGGCTTTCCCCACTAGGCACGCTTGGGAAGCTGACACAGAAATCTTACTGGAAAAGGTGGAGAAAGGAAAAATAAGCAGGAGGTTTTACAGAGTCTTAGTAAGAAATTATTGTCATTGCTTCTCAAAGAGAATGAGGCTGTCTTTAAAGCCTCAATTCTAATGCCATTAAAGTCGGTGGAAGTTTTAGAGATACTTGAATAGCAGAGGGATTTTTTCCCTTCTTCAGTTTTCCTTCCAGATCCAATTAATACAAAAAGAAATTGACTGATTCACCTATTGTTCAGGTCTTGCTTGCCTTGTCGTATGTAAAGCTTGCTCCTGAGGTCTGCAGAGCCATATAGCATCTATCACACTTCTGAGCACTCCATAAATAAGTAGCATGACCTGTAATGAGAATACTAATGAAATGTGTAGTTTTGTGTTTGAAAAATCTCCTTTCTTGAGTTGTATTTTTTAAGGAAAATTAAAGGCATGATTTGTAGCACCTGATGTCACAAAGCCTCTGAAGGTAATATATTGGTTGCCAAGCCACAATATTATGGAAACATTGATATTTTATATGTGGCACACTCTTGTTATTTCAGAGGTATTCCACTGCCAATTAGAGATCCAACAGCTGCCACTAGCTAGGCAAAATTTTATTTAAAAAAAAAAAAAAGAGAGGAAATATGTGAAAAGGAGAAAGGTAGCACACAGGCAGAGATACTTTCAACATGCTTCAGAAGAGCATAGAGGCATCCAGCAGGGCACATGCTGCTGACAGAGGAGGCTAACAGAGGGGGTGAAGGCAGAAGGCTAAAAGAGCTGCTGATCCCAAATGCTGCCTTCAAACTGAAAACAGGAATTACCATGTGGCATATCTAATAAATGAGGCTCAGAGGATTAAAACATCACATCTAAGGCTCTACAAAGAATTGTGCTGGATGGTATTAACGCCAGTGCTTCTAATTCCTCTTGGTGCTCTGCTGTATGTGTGCCTCATGTAGCAAAGAAAAGGGTTAAATGAAACCATAGGAGCAAGTGACTTCAGCAGATGTCTGACCTACTGCAGAGACTGCTGTGGAGATCTGCCATGGGAAACTGTATCAGGGCACACAGATGAGGCTAATTGCTCCGTGAGGGACAGAAGCCAGGAAATACACACACATTACTAAAAAAAAACCAAAACAAAACAAAACAAAAAAAACCCCAAACAAAACAAAAAAAAAAAAGAGAGAGAGAGAGAGAGAGAGTAAATTTATTACTTTCTCATATTCTAAATTTGGACAGACCCAAGGGCCAGAGTTTCCCTGGGAAGAAGGAAAGGGAGTCTGTAGAAAATCCTTTTGCCTTGCATTTGTTTGAACTCTGATTTCAAGAAGCTTTTTGCCTCTCTTTGAATTCAGGCTGCATTAACAAGAACTTTGACTAACATTTAGGCAGGTAGCCAGTAGGGATCCTGACTTATTTAATGTTCCTTGTTCCTTATGTATTTTTCACTTTTTAAACATAAGCCTATGAAACCAGGCGTGTAAGTATTTTGTGTAATAAGACCTGTTAGGTCTTATTATCTCTGCCTTCCATTGCAGAGCCTCTTCATTTCATGATGATGTTGTGGTTTTGGATTATATCATAGTGGAAAAATCTTTGGAGCAGAGACACCTTTGCTATGTATTGCTAGGCTCCCCAGCATAGTGGATCTCTAATTCCACTGTTATCTCTACTTTTGTATTTTTGGGGCAGCTTTCGGCATACACGTGTTGACAGGTGCTGCTCTTGTCTTCCACCCTGTTGAGTCATAACCATAAAATAGTTACTCAGCTCTAAAGCAGCTGGATGCTGATGGGAACCCACGTTTTTGCAAAGTGTTTTTGGAGCACAGGTTTAAATTATGAGTTTAATAACATATAATGGCATAGAACTTCTGTTAGTTAAACAACACAGCAGAAGAATTAAATGTATCCTTCTCAATCAGCCCTACAGCAGCAGCAAGGATTTTATATTCAAGTTTTAAACAACTTGCAGAAATTATCAGGAGATCCTATTTGACTCGGTCAGGAAAAGCTTTGGCTCTTGATAAAAAGTAAGCAAAGCCAAACTAAACTCATTTAACATTATAACAGTTCTTCCTCTAAAACATATGTTGTTTAACAACTTCTGATGCCAAATTTTATAAAAACAAGCCACTTTCATTTTCATGAAAACATGAGAAATTTCATTGCCACATTTTTCTGTGAAAATTTTCACTTTGATAGAAAAGCAGCTTTTGGTTCAATGAATGTTGTGAATGCCTCAAAACAGATGTTTGCTGATAAATTAATCTCTATAACTGAATAACCCTTCTGTAAAGCTGTTGATATAATAATTAAAATAAATAAAGTCCTATTATAAACTGTTCCTACATGGACAATCCTTTCTCTAGTACAATCATATTAAATATAATATATATATAGTCTATATATAATATATATTATATATATAGTACAATCAATATCGATATATTGTGTTAAACGATCTACCAGTAAAGAGAGTGGGTGAGATAAAGCAGCTTTCACTGTCATTGTTTTCCATTATTTCCCTTTCAGACTGAATGAGCATGTTCCTTCCATGCCAGTGCAAAAGTTTCCTGTCGCCAGTCTCTTGATAGTCTCCATACTGTCAGTTCAGTGACCTTAACACTAATTTTGTGGTTGCTTCATTTCTGGGAATATCTCCACTCAGTAAAGCTTCTAGCACTGCGACTGCAAGAGATAAATTACAATAAAATTACCAGTAAATAATTGAAACTAAACCTTGACTCAATACAACTAGAATACCATCTTCTGAATATATCTCTAAGCCATAGTCAAGAAAAAGACATTTCTCATAAACAGCGTGCAAAGGAAAGTAAGAACCTATTTAAATGTCCAAGTTCTCTACTGCAACTGTGTGTGTACAGGATTACAGCTGTGTAAAATTATTCACAGGTGTAAATTTTATTCAGGTTGAAGCTTCATATTATTCTTGATCATGTCTCATTCTTTCTTTAATTTAGAAATCTTTTTTTGAAACTCATTTCAATGATCAATCTTTTTATTATAAAAATTAAAGTATTTGCTGTAACATTAATTAATTTTTCCCTGCTGTAATTATTAGAACTGAGCAAATAATTCACAATGAATAATTCATCAGCTGAATGTAAGCTCATTTTCTGCTTGCTGAATATCCGGTAGCAAATCTACTTTCCAGTTTATTTGTTAATCAAAACCATCTGATCATTTTCGTAAATATTTTTTTTCATGGATTGAACCTGAACATTTCCCTGTGAGCCTCTGATATACAGTGCTTGCTGCCTGATCTGCATTGGTGCATTGTAATTGGTTTGGTGAAGCATGTGACTTCATTTGATTTTCTCCGTTTGGTGAGTATTACACTCTGGGCATGAGTACATCGGTATGTGAATTTAAGTATCGTTTTCCTGCCAGTAGAACTCAATTATCCAAATGTGTTTGGGGGAAAGACCCACTAAAGGAAATGTGAATATGTGAATCTATCAAATGCTGAGCCAGTATTTCCAACAATTTACTTACAGTTTGCAATCAGTTTTAAGCAGATATTATGTTATTGAGAGTGAAAATCAGTAGCCATATTTTCTGACCTCCAGTTTAAACATAAAGTGTTTCCATGTCATGGTGGATGTCAGGGAACACTTTGTGTGTCAGAGAAGTCCTTGACTGTCATAATGAAAGAAATTGTGCAGATGATGACTAGTACATCTCTAAAGATTTAGTGTCTAAATTGGAGAAACTGGATAAAATTTCACCAGAAGTGAGCACATAGGAAAAATGTTAAGAGGTGACTTCTACTTAAAGCAATGTCTTCCTGACTGAAAGCCAGTGGGCTTGAAGCCTTGTAGGTACTTTCAACTACTCTTATTTTTCAGTTCTGATTTTAAGGTGACATTCCTTACCTGAATCATGAACCAGATGAACCTTGCCCATACAGTAGTGGAGGCCCATCTCCTGTGTACCTGCAGGGCATGAAAAATATCACCCTTCCAACATATGCACCATCCTCAGCCATACCCCGCTGCCCAGAATAGCTGGGTGGCTGACAGATGAGGAGACAAATTTCTTCACCACCCCTCTCTGCATCTTTCTCCTTTGATGTGTTTTATTGGTTTTTTTCTTTTCTTGAAAGACACATTACAGAAATATTGTCTGTGCCCACAGAATTCAGAGACACCATGTGAAATAGTCCAAAGGCCACTTTCTTCACTGCTGCATAACAGGAAAGGATCAGATCATTATTACATTAATTCAAGAAAATATTCCACCAAGCAGAATTATAAGCTCTTCACAGGAAAAGGCAGAGGATACTGGTCTAATGGGCAATGTGTAGCAGAGTTCTGCCTACTTGGTTCCACAAGAAAAACTGTTGTTAAGCTTGTTAACTGGATTAATGAATTTTTCTTGATTGGCATAGGGTTCTGGTAATGCAAGAATTTAAAAAGAAGTTGAAATTAACATTACCGTTGCTTTAATGCAATTGAAACAATTGCCTTCTCATTCTCCCAATAACCTCTGAATATTAGCTTTAATAAAATAAGATTCCAAAATTTTAAATAGTGTTGTATTACATTCGCGGTTTAATAAAATAACTTGGCATATAACAGTACAGAAACAAGAGAGAGAATATAACACCAGCAGGGTTTCTTCTTCATTAAAGAATTGACTTTTTAAACTCTCAAGCAGATAAATTTGCAGCTTCTCAGCAATAAAGCAAAATGGTACATTTTGTACTTCAATATTATTATTATTTTTCAATAATCTTAAGTCACATAATAGGACATTTTACACAGCTGAATGTTTATTTCCCTTTCTATTTTCTTCTCTTTGTCTCCAGGTTTTTGTTTTTCCATTACCCTAGAGTTTCTCAGAATCAATGCTCTGTAAAGCAAACCCTTCCATTGCCTTGCTAACCTTCCGTGCTCTGAACAAGCAATAATAAAGGAGGAAAAACTGAGAAAGATAGGACACCCATAATTCAAAGAAGTTTTAAGAATGATGTCTCAGTTGTATCAGGCAGAAATCTTAGGTGGGCATCCTGGCATAAAATAAGTTTAATGAAAATGGTTGGAGTACACCTGCGGTACTGATGCCTACATTTGAGCCAAGAACAAATGTTTCCTTTAGAGTCACTTCCAATGCACAACCCATGCCAACATATGTTAGATATCAAACCACCAAAAGTCTTCCAGAAATTTTCATTTTTGTACATTTTCTTTTAAGGTAGTCTCTATGACTCGCCCAAATGTAGGATTTTGCATAGTAGATTTATAAAATAAGGTGTCATAAAACAAGGTCCAGGTAGGTAAGTGTTGTGCTTTTTAGATCTCTAGTCCTATTTTCAGGCATAAAATGACCATGAAATTTCAAAGGGCTTTTTTTTTCCTCAGGTTAAATAGTTAGGAACCACTGCTGTTTCTCCCTTATTCTGAAGCATGAGCAGTAATGCCAAGATGTAGCTGTCCTGATGTCCCTAAAGAGCAAAACATTGAAAAAGGACTGTAGAATGTTACATCTATAATCTGGGTCTTTAATTAATATGGGGTTGTTGGGAAGCATTTTTGGATGACAGGTATAAAGATGTGTGAGCATGTGTTCTCTAGACCAGGCTTCAACAGTATAATTTCATTATTTGATATGACTGATAGTGAGTGGACTCAGTGACCCATATAGCCTTTCTCAGTCTTCAGGGTGTTGAACATGTGTTCTCCTAAAAATATTTTGCATTGAGTTATTTATTGCAAAATAATTTTTCATGAGCTTGTTATCTGTCAACTTTAAAGACCTTTTCTTATTTTAAATAAATTCACTGGTATACATACTCGGCATTTGCTTGCTGTGCCTTTAAAAGGAAGTCTGGGATATCATTTACAGGAGCACCCGGAATGGAAAATGACTGTCAAACTGTCAAAATTTTGGAGACTTTTCCTTTGACATGAACTTAGAACTTCTTTCTGTTTTTTCTTTGTTTTTTAGCACTTTACATCTTCAAAGTTCTTATAAGCATTTTGTGATCATATTTATTATTTCTATTTATAAAATATGACTGTCTCGAGGACTAACAAGACTGAAATTGGATTTTTTTTAAATTCACACACAGTTATTCACTCATACAGAAAACAACATCATCAAGCTGATAATTTCCTTATATAGCATCTCCTTCACTCCACTAGTACCTAAAAAAACCCTATCAAGTTAAATCTAAGAGCTCTGAATTAACACCAGACATTGTTTTGACGTCTCTTTGCACCAAAAGACGCATTTGGGAACATCTGAAACCAGCCATGGTTTCAGCTCAACTTAGACAAGCACTGTTGATCAGACAAAGCAGCATTACATGTCATGAATTTCATCAAAACACTACAGCAGCCCCATGAGAACCAGAGTGCAGACTGGCACTGCCCCTTATGGAAGCACTTGCAGCTGGAGGGCAGGAAGTTGTTTTCTACTTCTCCTTTGCCCTGTGTGCATCAGAGCTTGATGAGTCTCCCTTATTACCAAAAAAGTACTCTTACAATCAGGCATTCCAGTATTTCTAGGAATGAGCTCTCTTTCCCAAGCCCTGTAGCCAGCAGAAGTGGTTAAACTGTTGCTGAAGCAAGGACTTCAACTGACTTTCATACCTCCAAGCTAAAATGTCATAACCCGCAAACTAAAGAACCAGGCTTTCACATTTATTTCCCTGTCTGTCAAAATGAATACTCAATTATTTACAAAAAGTGGAGCAGTTTCAGCAAGCGAGACTGAAATGCACCAATAGGCATGCCAGAGAAATAGAAAATCTATATTTAAAATCAGAGAGAGAGGGGAGTTGAACCTGCAGCTTGCACTTCCCGAAAGCTGCTGCAAACATCAGGATTGAAGAGACAAGAAAAGGTGGTAAACAGAAGACTATAGCATGATAAATTCAGTTTTTTGAATTTATTTCCCTTGTCAATTCAATACTTGCCCCCAAATTTCCTCTGCATTACTATAGTGGCAAAAAATTTATCCAACATTTTCGGGGGTCAACCAAGATATTCCCCTCAATCTAAAATGATTTTTAGTTTTGATTCTCAGGAGCTGGGAGAGAAGCAACCAAAAACTTTTCTTTTCAGGTTGACCCAAAATGACATTTTTTGTTGTTTGAACACTGAACCAAAAAAAACCCAGTGATACATCTCTGTTTTGAAGGTCAACAAGACTCAGCAAGGCCACCAGAAAAAAACAAGGAGTGCTTCTAATAAGCAAAGGATATTTTTCCATACACTGTGTGATTTAACCCCAGGGAAACAGCTGTGAGAATTATAAACTTGAGCAAATAATTTATTCTCAAACTGCCAAGCTAAAGAAATGTAAAGAAGGTGACCTGTAGGAGACTTGTAGTCTAAACAGTTAAAGGTGTCATAGAGAAACACTAGCACCATGAACTTCTTCTACAACTAAACTTAAAGACGGTACACAGTTTGGAGTACTCATTGTTTAATCTTAACTAGGAAAAGCTCATCTTCCTAACCAGTCTCATTATTAGCACTAAACTAAGGTCACTTTGGACCACCTCAGATCACCTAAGATTCTACCTGGAAGAAGAAGGGACAAGAGAAGCATAGTACATGTGTGGAGAATAGATGGCAACTTCATAGCCAAAGATAAATGGGGGAAATAAAGTCCCAGCCCCTAGTCTTTGCTGACAGAGTATTTCCAGCCCAATAGGCTTATTCCAGAAATAAGAGGCTGAGATCCAACAAAGCACTGAACTTGTTGACTATAGTAATTTTGCTGTCAAAAGTATCTGGTTTGGGAGGATAAATATCCCCTTACACTCCCTTCTTGCAAGTTCTTTCCCCTGGCCCACTGATATTGCTTCCTACAGAAGCTGAATTTCCCTCATATATTTCTCATTCAAGTCTTAATTTCTGCTGTACACAGCCAGGAGATGCAGCTGTCTCAGTAGGAAATTATTGTGAAGTCAATGGAGCAACAGTACTTACACCATATGGATATCCAACATGCAGACTGGAGTATCACACAGAAAGACAAGCAATTCTACCCTGTCCCTAGCAAAATTTACAGGCATAATACAGCTCTGAAGGATCCCAAAGGAAAATATTTAACATACATCTCAGGAGACTCATATAATTCCAAATTACTAAAGTTGCTGCTAAAGGTCCATACAGATAAGGGAGACCTGGCTAGCTGTTCCAGCCACTGGCTTCATTAAAACAGTCCAGAAAATGGCAATACTACTATGTTATCACATTTGGGAGGCAAGGAGCAGATTAAGAAAATGGGCTGCAGCAGGAATGCAAGTAACCCCATGGTGGCCTTATTCAACATCCTTTATCCTTTTGTATTGGGAAAGCCCCATTCAGAGAAATGAAATTCAGATGTCCCTGGAGGGAGCAACGGCTCTGCTCTTCCACGAGCCCGTGCCAGTCAAAGGCAATCTGCCTTTCAGCATGAGGCAGTGTTTTCACAGAGCTCAGCAGCAGCCCAGTGATTATTGAACTCGACGTGTTTCACATGCTCAGCCATCGGTTATTCCTGAGGCTCTCTGGAACTAAAAGTCTGGCCTCCCCAGGTCACCCTGGCTGTCAGATCAATAACACCAGTGTGCCTGCACCAGCAAAGGTAACCTAGGGACTGTCTCCTAGGGCTAGAAGGACAACATGCTGAGCATAAGAAAGGCATAGGGCCAAGCATTACATGCCATGCATGTATCCAGTTTGGAAAACCTCTAATACACCCAAACTTGAACAAACTTGGGTTAAAAAGAGGAAACCACACTGGGAAGCAACTACACATCTGCAGTGCATACTTCCTTCAAATGGATCCAGGAAGCAGCAGGAGGCTCAGTCAGTGATGAGCAGCTGCAATTCAGCTGGAAAAACTGACTTCCCTCTGCCCACAACAAGCTCATAAAATGGCCAGCCCAGAATTATGAAAGATAGACTTGAAGTGAACCTGAAAGACCATCTTTCCACTTTGATCGAATTGCCATACTATATCTGTTTTTTCCCACAGGTATTTTCCATATTTTGTTGGGGTTTCTGCAATTCCCAAGTTGGGGACTCCAAAGCTGCTCTAGATGTTCAATTCCATTGTTTCTTCTCCCTTAGTGTAAAAACAGAGTCCTTCCTATTGTGGAAATCCCCTGTGTTCCCAGCAAAGTGCAGCCTTGGACATGGATACTGGATTATTCCTTTCCTATTTATTGCAGCTTTGCAACCTTTCAGTTAAGATATCTTTCCTATGTAGAACACCACTTAATTTCACTGAGCCTTTTTGCATAGCATTCCCAGGATATGGGTGCTCTGCAGATTATACAGGAACACAGAAATACCAAAACCATGATCTACTGGAAGCCCTTCTTCAAAATTCTCCTTTTCCTAGCAGAAAAAAGTTGATAGTGATTAAGGTACATGAGCCAACCCTGCTGCTAATAGCAAAGTGGAATTTTGTCCTCGTGTTCCTCATCTGACTGAAAGGTCTTGGGGACGAGGCTGCACTTGCTGTCTACTCCTGCCACACGCAGCTCACAACTACCTGCCTGCACTGGGAGCAGCACAAACAACAGGGAGTAGTTAGAGGGGACAGTAGGGTGAGAGGCAAGACCAAAAAAAGTAAATCATAATTAAGCAGTGATGAAAATTCCCTCTTAGGAACTGGTGGTAACCTATAGTGGTATCACAAGGACATTTGTGACAGAGTAAGGATCACTACTTTAATTATTTTCAATACTCCACCCCTACCAGTTCAGTGCTCTACATTGTCAAGGCAATGAAAAAGTTATACTGCGAAGCCATACATTTCCTAAAAAGATAAAATTGAAATATTCAGAATATACCTATGTGAATTAGAAACTTGTGGCTTTTCTTTTGTTAGAATGACTTGAAGTACAGCTCATAATGAATCAAAGTAATCACTTTATTTTTCCTCTTTATAATCTCTTCTCCCCTTTGTTGATATATTGCAGAGACATAAAGGGTAATTTTTATTTATTTATTTATTTATTTTCTTATTTCTTTTTTAATGAACTGACTGGTCTTACAGCTAATTTCTTGGCAGGTTTGTTTTTTTTCCTCCTTCTACTAACTGACTTAATTATAACAAAAACTAAAGTCAATCCATGTTTCAAAAGATAAAACTTTTCCCTGGTGGGAGTGAGAGAAATTCCCAGCATCCTTCAACAGAACAGTTAATTTTCTATTGCCATAGTTTTGAAAAGCTTGCAGAACTGCAAATAAGAAAATGTAAACTGCATGTCAATATAGTGTTCTGTCCTGGTTTTTTATTCCTTGATTAGTTTCACTTTAGCCATAAAACAGGAAAGTAAACAAATGAAATCATGAATCTAAACATCAGTGTGTTATAAAGGAAGCACGGTAATTCAATTCAGTAGACATTACCTGTTCAGCAAATGTTTCACAGATAAACTCATTACCAGAGCTGCTCAGGGACATTCACAACGAGCCATTTTCCATCAGAATATGCAGTACGTTCAAAACCCTGGTAAAATTAGGTCACTTTTCCCAAAATTTCATTTTGGAAACAAAAAAGTAAGGAAATTCTCCAGAGGGTTGAATTCCCTTTGACAGTGTATGCAGATCAAAGTATTTTATTTTTTTAAAAAATCTATCATAATTTGAATATTTTGTGTATTACTATATTTTGTAGTGCAAAAATTGTCAACCTCAGAATTAAATGCCTCAATATTCTTGAAACAAACTGTTTCTAGCCAGCTAATACAACTTCAAAGTAAACTTCCTTCAGAGAATTTTAAAATCTTTTGTTTCAATTCTCATACAGAACGCAGCCCAATTGTAAAACTTCAGGATACATCATATAGAGGCACTTCCTTTCAAATTCTACTTCCAGTGTTCAGGAGCACGGTTTAGTAGTGGACATGGCAGTGTTAGGTTAATAGTTGGATTCAATGGTCATAGGAGTCTTTTCCAGCCTAAAAGATTCTGTGATTCTAACTCTTCTACTCACTATGGGATATAAATCAAAACCCTCCTTGCACCACTTAACATCTATATTTGTTCAGGAGAATGGTTTCCTCTGGAGGACAGTGAGAGAGCTGTCACATCCACTTCAAGATAGTGCAGGTCCAGTGAGCAGTTTTAGGGACTGATTTTTGAGGTGCTAAAAAAGGCCTGAAAGTCCCAGATTCTGCCAGTGTTCTACTGTGATTTTCTGTCTTGTTTTATGTAAAATCAGGATAATTGTTCATGAAGAATACAACCAGGTTAAAAGGAAGAGAATTTAAAAATAACACAACCCAACATTTCTTTTAATGGTGTTTTACACCGTTTATCTTGCTCCCATCTGTGTCAATTTCCTAGGAGCCAACACTGAAAATCATGTGATTCTCATTTGAGATTGAAGAAGATCCAGTAGTCAGAATCAGACCACACCAGTCAAAATACAAGCATCCTAATTTAGTATGTGTTACTTGTGACCTAATAACGTTTGCCATAAGGATGCATTAAATAAGCACACGTGGCATTTCTCTGTCCTGTCTTTGCTACTGTCGCTCCACTTTGAGGATAAAGTAGTCTTTCATAGGTTTGCTCAAGGGACTCCAAGTTTTTTTAAGCCTCAATCTTCATTACTTCTGTCTTCCCTATGGATTTTTCAAAACAAGATCCCCACATTTCCCGTCTGTCGCTTTGGGGAAAATCCACATTGAAAACTTTAAATAAGGTTCACTTCTTTTTAGACAGCCATGATGCACCAAGCAAGTATTGTTTGGTTTCATACGAAGAATAGAATATGGAAATAAACATAAAGAGTCTGGTTTCTGGAAAGGGCTGTTAGTAACCTCTGTAGACTGAGTGTAGCAAAGGTGTTTAATGTTGAGATAAGAAAAGGAAAAATATTTCAAGGAAAGAGAGAATTTACTTGAGAATACTTTGAAGACTACACAGTCAGATGAAGCAATCTAAGTCCTGGATTGAGGAAACATTTTGCTAATGCAAATGAAAGAAAAAGGCATGACCAGGAAAAGATTATTCTTGTAATAAAATAATGCAGGAACTTCTGGTTTTGTTACTTTAAAAACACACAAAATGCCTCTGCCATGAGTTTTTTATAAAATTGTTCAGAATTCACAATCTGTACACAGCAGATTCCCCAAGTCACATTTCACATGCTCTATACACTAATTAAAGTCTGCCATTTAAAACTGAGAGGCAAAGAAACTCTATATTGCAACATTTATTCTATTTCAAGAGATTTTTTTGGGTTCCTCCACTACAAAAAAAAAAAATTATTCTGCTTTAAAAACAAATACTCATTATTCAGCTGTTCTTTCGTATTTTAAAACATGACAATATAATTCTTCATCTATATTCATACTCAACAGGTGTGGATATGTTCTCTGTAGATGTCTAGGGCTGATCATATTCTCCAGCACATAAGGCAGTTGAACACATACCACACAAACTTTGCCAAATTCTGTAAAACTGATCACTTCAAATCACAGTCAGTTTAGGAAATATGTGTGTATATTTTTACTTCCAGACACAGCAGAAAATATCTTATTCCTCATTCCATACATCAACTTCCTGAAAAATCCTGAGTAAATTCCAGATTTATATAAATATGCTTTCAAGTTCAAAAATGAAACTTCCTGCATCTTTCACCTTATAACTTCTCTGGAGAACTGGTTCATTTACACACATTCCCCAGCCTAGTCAGCTTCCCATGGTATTGAATATGACCTTGTCTGTGTGATCAGATCTGTGTCCAAGTACGAAACACTGAAACAAGATTTGGATGTAACTGCTGGGAAAAAAAACCCAAACAGATGAAACAAAACACACCTCTCATATTTTATTTTAGCATAAATCATTGATACCATCCAGGTGGGTTTTTTTCTCTTGAATAAATCATAGAGTGATGAGCTGCATCATGCATGTTGTAGGACATCCTTTTCAAGGTAGCTGGAAGTCTCTGTGCATTGATTTCGAAGCAGGCTAGTAAAAATCCTGTGATTTTTTGCCCTTATCCTTTGAAACCTGCTTTTACCCCTTTGGTCCTTGTTCTTGTGTAGAGTTTCAAAGTATATTTCCATTTCCATTCCCTCCAACAGCATTGTCAAATCAGATTTTTCTAACTCTTTTCCCTAGCATGAGCATTGTTTTACCACTTCTTATTCCCTAATGCTAGCAGCCTTGCTGTGGAAGATCTGTGATATCTTTCAGACAGGACAGGCAATATGTGTCAGGAATCTCGCCAGCTCTAGGTGACTCATCACATATGGTGGCACCAAATGAAACAGTTTTTTATAAAATTAATCAGAATTTGTAATCCGTACACAGCAGAGTCCTCAAGTCACATTTCACATGCTCTAAACACTAATTACAATCTGCCATTCAAAGCTGAGATGCAAAGAAACTTTATATTGCAACATTTATGTTATTTGAAGAAGAGATTCTCAAAGGCAAAAGGGCTGTGATATGCTTGTCCCACTAACACACAGGAGGTATTAGGTGCTGCCTGGATTAAAATTGCCTCTGAAAGTGAGGACTTTTACTGTGTTTCATATTGCATCACGAATTTTTCATCATGTCATTGCAAAGCCATAACTCTGTTCAAGCTCATTCAAAAGGCCCATGAACTCTGGCAAACCTTTTGATAAATATCTGAGTTTTAAGGCAAATTTTATGTTACACCATCAACATTATCAACAGTTTTAACACATCTCAGTATGTTGAGTCTGTATGTGGCAGCATATGCAATCCAGGCAACTGCACAAATCATTGGAGCCATTCATTCAGGTCTGTGAGCCATTGTTATTAATGCAATAATTTTTTACTCTTTATTGGAATAACTTGGTACTATTATCACCAAAATGTATGTTTCTTCTGTTTTTCACTTTCATGCATTCATCAGTTCTAGTCACACAAAGATTATATTTTTCTTTCCATTCCTCTTCTTCTCACCCTTTCTCTCCCTTAAAAAAGTTGGAGATCTTCTTTCAGAAAAAAAGGTGACATAGACTGGCTCACCTTCACCGGTCCTGACACATATATTAAAAACCCTAAGCAATTATTGGGTTTACATGTAGTTTTGGATGCATGACACTGCACACTACCCTTATCTCTCTTGTCAAAATTGAAGTCATTCTTCTAACCTCTTCTGCCCTTCATGCCCACATAGCACAAATGTAATTAATTCTGTTAATTCTCTGATTACTTTTGAATTACATATATATATACACATATATATGACATATTCATGTGGATAGAGCTTATATATGTATATAACTTATATTTGTTAAAATAAATATACTGGAAGAGAGAGACGAGAGGCAATCCCAGTTATCAGAGCTTAGCATTGTGCCGTGTTGTTATTTATGGTAAGTTACATGCCAGCTGTGTGAACGGAGCTGATCATGAGAGAAAGGGCCAGCCCACAGAGCTCCCAGATTCCAATTCAAGCCACCAGTGGGTTTCTAATATGCATCATGCCCACAGCATTAAATTGCCTGAGTGAAAGGAGCAAAATGCTGCTCCCCCGCACAGAAGGAACAACCACATGTAAGCAATAAAATCAGTTTACCCTCAAAGCAGAGTTCATAGCCACTTCTGTCAAAAAGAGTGCTGAAATCCAGTAAAAATCAACACCTATGGTTGAGAAGTTCATATGTTTCATAAGGAGTATTCTCAATCTCACTAATACATCCATAAAATTTCTTAGACTGATCATCTTTTACCAGCAGGATTGGTAGTGGTTAAATAGGGACAATAACATCAAGTCTAAGATGAATTTTTCTACTGGCAATATTTTATTTTTAGGAATACTTTCTGTATTATCATGTATCTTATCATGGTTACCAGGTTACCTGGATCTTTTAAACTTTGTTCTGAATTTTTCAAGCACACCTTACAGAGGATAAAACATCTCACCCCGGAGATGACACTAACACTGTATGCTGTACAAAAGACAACTGGGGAACAAGATCGAGCGCTACACCCATCATCACTCACAGCGCTTCTGTTAACTTTCTCATCTGCTCAGCTCTTCAAAGCATCTTCCCAAGACAAGGGACACTTGGGATATCTGTAACACCAGGATCCGATCCCAGGAGACAGCATGGATAATATTGTACCAGCCTTGGTGTCCTCCATCTCTGCTCCCCTGGAAGTAACACAGTCCTCACCGCATATGCGGTCCTTTATGGACAGTCATCAGCAAAAATGTGGAGGTTCCCGGTTTTCTCTCACTGATCTGTTGGCCACTGAGGTACTGAGCCTTGAAATGTGGTTTTTAAATTAAGCATAATTAAACAAAAGAGCAGCTCTAACTAAAATAGCTCAGCAGGCTTTGCACTCTCAGGTACAGTGTGCTGTACAGTGAAACCCTAGGTGTGCAGCAAGTACCTATTACATGCTATAATAAGACAGCACTCTGCTGGGTGACAGCACAGTCTTCACATCATTTGAGTGCCTTTGAACTGAAAAAAACCCAAACAAATTCACACAACATAGTTTTTATTTCCTAAGGACATCACATGGGCTACAGACGAAGCCAAAACTGAGTGCCACGCCATGTGGAGAGTCTGCTTAGTCTGATTGAACCTCATCAGTGAGGGGATGAGCCAGGCCACGCTGACCCTCTTTCACTTAGCAGCAACAAGGCAGCTGGGGGATTTCACTGCCTGCTGCCACAGCTGATCACAGCAGAAAATATGATTCATAAATTCATCATCTTCTGTTTTTAAACCTCTGGACAAGGACAGAAGGGAATTTTGATGTCACTAGTCCACTTGGCAGCCACTTGGAAGGATGTTCTGAAAAATCATTACTCTGATCAAAAACACTCATCTAGCTTAGAGTTCAGTTTTTCCTAGCCAATTTACATACACTTGTACTTAGGCCAAAATTGTTCCTTAGGTTAAGCAGCTCTTCCTTTTTTCCCAGCTGCTTACTCCTGTTTGATGCATTTGTCTGAGCTGAACAAGTTTTAAACTTTCTCTTACAGGTGATGAGTGCTTTGCCTCCTTGGTCAGCAGCCCTTCTCCAAACCTATTCTACTTTCTATTTATCACTTTAAAAAATGGTTGTTTAACACAAAACATGTTCTAGAGTCTTCCATCTGCTGCAATTATATTAATGGCACAGAAGAAGCTTGATTTCCAGCTCTTACAGTGAGCATCCTTCCTTAATTGGTCCATACAGTAAGAAGTCAGACATGACAGATGCCTCTAAAATCTGGATTTCTAGGCTTGAAGTTTTGTATATTAAAAATCTTGTTTATTTTTAGACATGGGAAGCTGTATTGGGCATCACTCCTTTCATTTTTTTGGGGGGTTCAATTTAGCAGCCTCAACATAGGTGGCATAGTCTGGGTCTATGCAGCTGTCATCACAGTCTCCTGTAGTTCCTGTGTTGAATACACCATTTCTTTGCTGTTGCATTGGGTTTGTATGGCAACGCTTTTGTAAGGGGGGGCTACAGGGGTGGCTTCTGTGAAAACCTGTCCCCTTGTGTCTGACGGAGCCAATGCCAGGTGGGTCCAAGATGGACATTCCACCAGCCCAGGCCAAGCCCATCAGTGATGGTGGCAGTGCCTTTGGGGGTAACAGAGTTACAAAGGAGAAGAAAAACCTGCACAACAGCAATTGCAGCCAGAGAGAGGAGTAACATATGAGAGGAACAGCCCTTCAGACACCCAGGTCAGTGCAGAAGGAGAGGGTGGAAATGCTCCAGCACCAGCGCAGAGATTCCCCTGCAGCCCCTGGTGCAGACCATGGTGAAGCAGCTGTGCCCCTGCAGCCCGTGGAGGTCCATGGAGAGCAGAGATCCAGACAAGAGCGGGTAGAGGCCCAAAGCAGGCTGTGACCTTGTGGGAAGCCTGTGCTGGAGCAGGCTCCTGACAAGACCCATGTCCCCATGGCGAAAGGAGCCCAGGCCAGAGCAGGTTTGCTGGCAGGATGTAAGACCTCATGGGGGACCCATGCTGGAGCAGTCCCTTCCTGGGGGGCTGCATCCCGTGAAAGGGACCCACGCTGGAGTAGTTTACGAATAACTATGGGAAGGACTCGCATTGGAGACATTCATGGAGGACTGTCTCCCATGGGAGGGACCCCACACTGGAGCAGAGGAAGAGTGTGAGGAGTCCTCCCCCTGTGGAGGAAGGAGCACCAAAGACAATGTATGATGAACTGACCATAACATCCTTTCCCCATCCCCCTGTGCCACTTGCAGGAAGGAAATAGAGAAATCATGAGTGAATTTGATCCTAGTGTTTTAAAATTTGATTTGATTTTCTCATTATCTTACTCTGATTTGTTGGTAATAAATTAAAATAATTTCCCCAAGTTGAGTCTCTTTTGGTCATGACAGTGATTGGTGAGTGATCTCCCCTTTCCCTTACTTCGACCCACGAGCCTTTCATTATATTTTCTCTTCCCTGTCCAGGTGAGGAGAAGAATGATGGAGCAACTTTAATGGGCATTCATCCAGGGTCAACCCACAGATACCTTATACACATCGTATGGCACTAGAAGTTTATGTTTAGGTAGCTGAACCACATCCTTGATACCTCTACTGGAGTCGCTCTATGTAATACATAAACATTTCCCTTTGGTGAGATGAATTCCATAATCCAGTATTCAAACGGATGTGTCCAAAGTGTAGTTTTGCCTTCTGGTGAACTTTTCTGGAGACACTTCTTTAAAATATTTTTCTAAGTTTATTTTGAAACTAATTTAATGGCAAGTCAGATTTTTTCATTTATTCACATATTTCATGGTACAAACAGCAACATGAAGTACAGAATATATATTTTCAGTCATGTAAGTAATGACATGGCAATCTACATTTCTGCTAACGTGCGTTAACATGAATAATATAATAATTAAAATGTTCTAATTTTTGAAGTGTTATTATGAACTGTTATTACCCAAGACTGATTGAAACATTTTATCTTTATAGATTAATCTATGTTGTAATTAAAAAATGTCATACTTTTGATCTAGAAAGTTAGATGACTGTTTATTAATCTAAGGAACAGCTTTTTGCAGTATCCTAGAAAAGTGTTTCTCAGCCAACACTAACATTTTGGAAAGACCTTCTGCACTGGTGAGTACATTGGCCCAGATTCATCCTGCTCCACTTTAGGCACCAAACTGAAAGTCCTAAATTGCAATCTGTATTAATTTTTAATTTCTTTCATGGATCTTTTAACTGGGTCGGGCCATCGACAGAAAAGATTGCAGGGGTAAAACAGGATTTTTTTAAAACTATATTCTCTCTGAAGACAACAGGAAAATAAATGAAATGTCTGAACACCTGCAAAGAAAGATCCCTTAATTACAGCAGGTCTTTCTTCCTATAAATCTGGAATTTTCTGCAGTTCACCTTAGGAAAGTTGTCAACACCTTTACTATGACTATAAGGAACCCATAGAAAATAGTAACTAGTCCAATCTGCCTGTATCTCTTTTGTTTCACCTTAATACATTAACAGATGAGAGCAAGACTCCCTCCTTCCAGCTAATTTTCTCTGACTCGTCCTTTGCTGGCAGCACAGGGACTCTGTTTCAAAGGCTGTGCATGTACTTGTGAAGGCTACATCCATGGTCATTACACACCTTCCTACAACAGAAATGACGGCTGAAGGAGAGCCTGTTTTCTGACTCTTACTTCCATGATGAATGGTCTAACTGCTCAGCAGTCGGGCAAAAAATTGATAGTAAACTTATCTAACACTCCAGATTTCTCTAGCAAGTTACTTCTGCCATATGAGTGGTGCTTAGGTGTCTTAATAGGGCTTGAAGAAGAGCTTGAGTGGGAAATAAGTGTTCAACTCCCAAGTATGAACATGTACAGGTCCCTGGAGTTAGATGCCCAAGGTTCAAGCTAAGTACAGAGCTAACTAGTAAATGTGGATGGCATTAAGCTTAGACAGCCCTGAAAAACTGGACAATTATATTGATGTCTGGTACTTAAAAAAGTTTCAAGAAACTAGATTCCCATATACAGGGGTTTCAGCTGATGTTTCCTATTATTTTGTGCTATCTGAAAGTCACTAGAAAAAGAGATACTTCCAGAGGATTATTCAGGCAATAATTCTGTGAATTGTGAATTGTGAATGTGACTCTGGAGATGCCTGCCACCACTGATTACAGAGTCAATTAAGGTTTTAAGTTAATTATTCAGTTAAGCTATAAATTCGATGAGATGCACATGAGCCTGATTGCTTCCATTATTTTCATAATCCAGGTCTTGGAAGAGGATGCTCAAAATAAGAAATTATGCTTGATACATATCATATAGATCAAGTACCACCAAATATATAAAGTAGTAGCTACACTTCACGTTTATATGTAAATACTTTGGTCATTCATTATATGATGCCATAGTTGGACATCTAAGGGGCAATTTCTCTCACCTCACATTGACACCTACAATAATGAAAATATTTACATATTGTCTAGATTCCCTTTAGAGTCAAAAGGGTGAGGTAGGTGTTTCATGATTCATCTGGCACACTGAAGTAGTCCAGCTTCAGCTGAGAGGTGTTGCACACTAGAAGTGCCTATCTCCTTTGCCAGTTTCAAAGGAATTCTAAATGGCTAGCTCTGATTTGGATGTCTACAACTCAAATGTAGGAGAAATTAACCTCTCCCCAATTCTACTTGGTGTACAACAGCATAACATGCAATTCTGTTTGTGTGTTATGAAATAATGAAAAGATACAAACAGAAAAGCATATTTCTGATGGTAATTTTAATTTCAAACTGAAATTTTGTAAAGTATTACAATCTTCTTTGCAAATGGCTTTGAGGGAAACGAACTTTTAAAAAATCAGGCTCAGAGAAAAATTGAAAATCTGGACAGCTCCTGTGAAGTAGAAATGCTCAGTTTTGAGCAACGCTTTTCACTTAACACAAAAGTATTTGCATAGATTATACTAGGGAGTGATAGAAATACTTGTTCGAGTTTCTTAAAATCCATCAGTTGATGACGTCTAGGTACAAAAAAAGAGTCTTTATGAGTGGTTTGGAATAAAAGAGACCATGTAATTTTGTATTTTACACTTAAAGACACTCAGCTGAGAATGCCATGCACACATTACCATCCATAATTTAATTTCGCATGTAATTTCATGCACACTGTGAATCCATCTCAAGCCTACTGTGTCTACAGAAATCTCATATTTTGTAAGCAAATATCACTTAGGCTGCACACCTCAAGTTATTGTTAAGATAACCAATCAAAAGAATGCAGCCCAAAGACACATGTACTAATTTGATAAATTACTTCCCCAGATGTATTTATCCCTTGACTAATGAAGACTTTAAACCCCTAAATAAGTGAACAAAGGAGTAATGTTCCCAGAAGCATTTGCCTAAAGTAATCTGAGGTTATTTAGCAACCAGCACAATGCACGAAGTCACCGTAAATTCAAGATTGCATGCTGCATTCTGTTCAGACTTCACAGAACTGGCAGGGAACTGAAAGAGCAGTTCATCCCCTGCTTCAGTGATTTCTTACGAGGTAGTTTGCCATGGAACTTGCTGGTTTTTTTAAAAAGGTTTTAAACCAGAAAAAAGTTAATCTAGCAGGTGACATATATTGAGGAAAGAAAGTACTGAAAAACATTACGCTGTATCCCCCTTTTCCTTCCATTTATTTTCACTCACAACTCTAACACAAGGCTCAGATTTTTTAGTAGATTGCCTTTGTAATATATCACCTGCCTTGAGACTCCAGTGCAAGGTTACTCTGCTTCCAGCTCCCACTCTCTGCTTAGATGGAGTTTAGAAGTATTTAGAAGAGAATTGCTGGTCGACCTGCGCAGATCCATTGGAGTGGCCCAGTGCTGCATCGTGAATTGGGAGTTCCCACAGCCCCCCTGCAGCCCTGCCCTCAGTTCCCCATTGGGTGTCTGTAATCCCTCCCCTGTTCCATCCTCACAGGCTGTTTCCCTGTTGATCCCTCCTATGTTCCCTTTCCCTATTGGATTATACCCCTCACCCTGCCTCCCTATGTCCCAGTATAAAATGCCTGTAACTTCCTGGTATGTCATCTAGTTGCTTCTGCATCTTCAGAAGGTTAAACTCTCTGGAATCCAAGCAGCAGATCGCTCCTCTTCACCTTTGTCTCTGCTGGCGCGTCTCCCACCGGCCTGGGGGGAAGCCCCATTGAGTAGGGAAGCTGCATTCTCGACCACTTCCGTGTGTTCCTGCTGTGGTCAGGGCGTAGCACACAGACTCCGAGCTTCTTGCATCCAGGCCCACGCGCCCTCCCAAGCAGCCGGCCTGGCAAAGCTGCTGACGGCATCCTGATATGGTGGCAGCACAGCCACAACCCAGCGTGTCGGGACCAGATTCTACCACAGGCGTCCCACCTGCCTCTGCACACAATAGCATGTGCAGCCCTGGACTCCACACGGAAATCCACTGAGTTGCTGGATGAATGTTCACTGCACAGTCCCAGCAACCCTGATGTACCCAGCCTATACTTCTCTTACTGCACGTGCATGGCTGCCTTGCGGCGACCACATGTTTTTCAAGGTGAATGGAACTTCACTGAAGACAAAACAAATCACCAGAAGTCCTTGATATAGGAGCAAGAGGCAGAAAAGACAGTTTGTGATATTTTGTAGTTAAGAGGTGAGGAGGTTTCACCTCAGAAATGGCCCCGCTTTGCAGACTGACCATCAGCTTCACTGCAGTTGGGAAAAGATTTGAAATGTTCAGAGAACTGGAACTAAATAAATATTACAGTTCTTTTCGTATCTTAATTAGACATGCTTAGGGAAACTATTTAGATGGACTAATTATAAATTAAATACTGCTTCCCCAAGATGTTTTTGTAATAAGGGTGGAAGTTGTGATGCAGTCTGAAGTTATTATCAAGCATAATTGCAACATTAAGAAGACTACAGAGAATCTATCAATTGTGAAGGTTGGAAGCTACACTGTTGTGTCACTTGAGCAAAATAGCCTCTTCTAACATCTTCACATAGAGAACTGTTAAAAGGACTGACCTTTAGCTGAGAGGAAGCAAAAAAGACCAGCAGATTATAAGATTGAAAAGCATGTATGAAGACATCTGTGAAAACAAAATAGTAAGAAAAGAATATTCTTGAAAACCTATTCAGTGAATAACAACTAAATAATAGAATTTATTTAAACAAAACATAAAACAAATATTTTATTTTTAAATAGTAGTAGTCTTGTGGCATGACAATTTGAAAATTGTTGTCAGTGCGTGAATTTCCTTTGAAGCCAGTTTAAACTCTCCTCAAAAGTATAAAAAGATTATGTGCTCAAAGTAGGCAAATACACACTTTCTTCAGCAATCAAAAACCATTTCCAGGTTCACAGTTTTACAGACCTGTTTTTAAAGGCTCACAGTCTAGTGTAAAAAAAGTGTGAAAATAGGTATTTGTCTTTTTTCCTCTTTCCCATATTTATAGAAAATCTCTTCTGTCAGGTGCAAAATTCTACTAAAAAGTAGCTAGATATAATTGTAAATAGAAGTAAAGCTGCAAGAATGTTAATAAAAAAATTTAAATACACAAAATAGTTAATAACATGGGCGGTATGCTTCACTTGGCAGATGCTGCCAATTCCTGTGCGGCATTACTGCTTCCAATGAAACAAACTTGCCAAGCAGACCCGATCTCTTGTTTAGATATCTAACTGTAGTATTTTCAGGGAAGAAAAATTTCTTCATCTTTTGGGATGGAAACCTCACCCTTAACTTAAGAAAACCAGGATGTACAAATTTGTGGATTTCACCTCAGGGTTTGACTGGCATTGCAGCTCAGAGTCTGCTGCTCTGAACCCCAAAGTAGGCAAATTAACTGTGCAACATTTTAATAAATGAGGAGACAAAGAAAAAAAAAAAAGGAAAAAAGGTAACAATCAAACAATATCAAAAACAAAAAAAAACCAAAACAAACAAACAACATTAAAAAACCCAACAAAAACTAAAACATAAAAAAACAAAAAACCCACAAAAAACCAAACCAAACCAAACAAACTATAAAAAAACCCAAAAAATTTAAAAAGTGCTACTTTGGAAAAAATAAGAATCTGTGGTTGCTTGGAGAAACTGTGGATGTCCCATCCTTGGAAGTGTCCTAGGCCAGGTTAGAAGGGGCCCCAAGCAACCTGATCTAGTGGGTGGCATCTCTGACCATGGCGGGGGGATTGGCTCTAGATGATCTGTAAGGTCCTTTCCAACACAAGCCTTTGTATGAATCACTGACTGCATAAAGGAACAAGTAGAGATAATTAAAAACTCTGTCCATGGGCTAAGCCTTCTTCAGCATCTTGCTCTGGTGGGAGGGTGGTGTAAGCCCTTCTTGATTCTCCTGCTTATGAAATGCTTCCCCTATGAAGAAAAATGTCGTGGCAGAGGCACCTGGCATAGAGCTAATGAAGAAGGCCATGTGTGGCTGCAGGACAGCTTCAGTTTTACTGACTTGCTTGCTACTCCTTGGGTGCCTTGAGAGCCAGAACCCCTGAAGGACCCATTCCTTCATCAGTGCTGGAGAGAGGCAGGAAGCTTTGAAGGCACAGTAAGTTAAGACATCTAGCTTGGAATCTTCCTCCAGAGGTTTTTAAAGGCCCTTACTTCTTGAGAAGCACTTCTCTAGATGTCTAAAAATTTTGACTAAAGCTCAAAGCCAATGTTAAATGAGCTGGTTTTCCCTCTGGCGTTGTCCCAACACCCCTCATTAAGAACAGACACAAAAGTATGGATAGTATCTATTGTATGTATGTGTTGGAGATACTGTGTGTTAAAATCAAGAGAAGACCTTGAGAGCTGAAGGAAAGCTATAGAAGAAATATACATAAATAATGTATCAGAGAAAGTGAGGATTTAATAAGTAGAAAAAGTCTCAGATAATAAATTTGACTTTTAAACAGGAACAAAAAAATGTCACTCTTACTTGAGCTGGATTTTAATGCAATCTTCAAGGTGTAAGAAGTGTGGAAAATCAATAGCAAATCCCAGTGTCCTTATCCTGAGATATTCAAAATGTTAGCTCTAATGGGAGTCATATAAAAGCAGCCATAAACCAGTGCTGATCAGTTCACACATGTGCTGTAAAGAGATACAGTTCAGAATTTAAATACCTCATATATCTTTTGTAAAAAGCTTCCCCCCGCTACAATAATAAGTTTAAAAAACATTGCAGTCTTTCTCAAAACTGAGGCCACAGATGTGAAGATAGATAATTTTTGAGAAATTATTTTCTCTTCTTGGATAATTATCATTAATGAAAGAAAAAGAAATTCTTAAATCCTAATAAATCAGAGACAGAATTGACTGACCATGCATCCAAATTGCTGCATTATTCACACTGGAATTACTCCAAAGATTAGCTACAAATTGAATTTATGGTTTCATTTTTCATAACTACTGTGTTGTGACAGATGAGAGGAATCTCTGAGAAAAATGACAGTGATGGACCCAATTTCTTAGTGCTCTATCTTCAAGACAGAACTAAACTATCTCTATTTACTCTTAGGTTTAGTACAATCTATTTTGGCAAGCATAAAAAGCTTTTATGAAATACAATACATCCTATTTTGTACATCAGACAGTAAAAAAAAAAACACAGAAAACCTCAACATTTCATTTGAAAAAGGAGGCAAATCAAATTAAAGTGAAGTTTCACAGACACTGTACAGACAAAAATACCACTTTATACCTGTTTAAAAGCTTGCACTCTATCATCACTGTGCATCTTACTCTCTTCAAAGGAATCCTCAATGTCTGTGTAATATGTAGAATATGGAAGAAAATTAACATACCTGGGTATCATGAAGTTGCCACACCACACCAAGGTTTGGGATCTTTGTTGGGGGGTTGGTTTGTGCTTTTCTTCTACTGTACCTAACAGAAATGGAGCTGGACTGTCTGGGATATTGTGGCAATACAAGCTATAAATAATAATTACAACAATAATTTCCAAGTTCAACAAAGCTTCTGGGCTAGTACATAAAAACTGAAATACTAGAGTGCCAGACATCAGAGACAAATGTTTTGCCCTGAAATGGCTTTTATGTATAACTTGTATCAAATAGGAAAAATAAAAACATGGGGTTTTTTCAGGTTTTCAAACTGGGTTTGTATAGTCCAGGCCTCTTGGGCTGGAAATAATTGAAAGCAAGTTTGAGATTACACTTAGGTCACAAACAGTTGATGCCTGAAGCTTTTCAGGGACAAAAAATATGGGAACATTCATAATGTAAGTTAGATAAAGTCAACACAAGTGCTACAGAAAACTGCAGTTTAGGTATTTCTAGCACACTAACTGAGAACCTGAATTTTTCTTTCATGTTAGAAAAATACGGTTTAATAACTGCACTAACAATGAAAGGCCAGAATCTTTCACACTTATTCATATTAACACTGAACATCCTTTCCAAGCAATATCACTGTCTCCGGTGCAATCTCCTAAGTTTGAAAAACAGGAGAATCTATCCCACAGCACCCACAGTTTATGGTGCCGGGTATGTTTTTGGTGCATTTTACTTTTCTTTTGCAGTACAGAGACTCATCTAATAACTCCACAATAAGCACAGGAACTCCAGCAGATTCACTAGATCTCAGAATTTCTAGCTCTTCTCCCAGAATTCAACCAATAACAGTACCAATAACAGTGACATTAATGATAATTGAAAAGAGTTTTCATTATTAAATTCTCCAGCTGCATTGTTATTTGTCCATTTTACAGATACCAAAAACCAGGGATAAAAAATACTTTGCTCAGAGTAATTCAGCCAGACAGAACCCACATCTCTAAAGTCTCAGTCCACCACCATTCACCAGGGTCCTCTAAAAGTAGATATGAGTATTTTACCCAGAAATTCATCCTAAACCATGGGGGTGATGTACCCCAGAATGTGTTTCAAAATGTTGATTTCCCGTTTGTTGAAATAAATGCATCTGCTGAAGTTTGCCATGGCTTGCTTCATACCATGCAGTCATATTTCTTCCTAAGATAGAACAGAAACCTGGCAGGGAAAGACAGAAGACATTGCCTGCTCAGGCCTTGCTCAGATGTGCAACCAGTCCATGGTGTGCACCCTAGCCCAGGAGCAGGGTAATTCTCCTTCCCCCAAATAGCCCAAAACCTCCTTATCAACTCCATATACACAAAAAAAAATTCCATTTGCCATCCTGATATCATGATAAAAACCATGGTATAAATATGCAGCAGGATAGATCAAGGAAGAAAAATTACCTGCCTTTGATGATAATTATATATAACTGTCAAAAAACTGTGCAGTTTTCAAAGCACTACACAAAGAAGTTAAACTAACGAATCAACACAACGGCATCCTAGTTATTACAAAGCAAATTAGGTGATGTTAACCTTATTTTACATAAGAAGAATAGAAAAGGAAGGACCTTATGTTTTAAACTTGGTATAATTAAAGCAGCAGAACATTTACGATTTCACACAAATACTTTCGCTATGGAAAAAGAGTCCTAAATTGTTTATTCAAGGTCACAAAGAAAGTTTAAGGCAAAACAAAGACTAGACCACTGCTCCACCTAATTTTTAGGCCTGCATTTTAAATGAAAGGCTCTCCCTCAATATACACACAAGAAATTGCTAGTCTTATTCTTTTAAGTTTTTCACTTTGTCAGATACACAATCTATATGCAAATAGTTATGCACTTATTTTTCTGTAACCGCATAAGCAATGATTTGAACTGGTTGCATTAGGGAGCAGCATGAATTTGGCAATGGAAATTATAGTTGTGAACTTTTTCATGTCCACTCTGTCACAGCCTTAAGACCCTGGTTTGGCACAATTAAACCAATGGATGCTGAATCCCAGTCAAACAGAGTATATGGAGGTATGAGAAGGACTGTCTCCTACTTTTCAATTTGCTTTCGTAATAGAGCATTTTTCATGGAAGAAACATGATCAATTTGATGCAGAGATAACATTAGGTACTTCTAACTAGTATCTTATTTGACCTGACTGCTGTTTTCTTTGAACTTTGAAAATGTGGTTGTGTTTAAACTGAACTCTTTTATGGGAGGACAATTTGCAAAGAAACACATAGGAAAACTTACACAGCATTTTCTAACTTTCTCAGTTAATTCCTACTGTATCTAAAAAATTGGTAATTTCATCAACCATTTTATTCAGACATTTACTTTGCATTCATTTAATTATCTATAATATTTTTTGAAATATTGAATATTACACTGCTATTAAAGGAAGTCATAAGTTACATCAGTATGATTGTACACAGTATATTGTCTCCTGTGGTACGTTTCTCTATGCTTACTAACAGTATTACTTTCTAATATCATTTGAAGCTAGATCTCTTCATATCCAACAAAAAACGATGTAATGCAGAACAGTTAATAAGAATACCTGCTTTTGTCATAGTTTTATGAAAAATGTACAAATTTAAGCCTTTTTATTTAGTTTAGAGGTGAAAACTATATGAGAGGATCAATAAGACTAGAAGAATGGAATACCTCTCTCCTGTTCCCTAGCCAGCTCCCTTTCAAAGTGCTCCTAAGAGTGCTCTTTCTCACTTTACAAGTTCAACTGAGTAAGACCATCTGTGGAGCATGACCCTGAGGATGATACGCATTTGCAGATCTGTATCACTCCATCCCTGAACATTATGCTAGAACACAATATCCTTCGATAGGAAAAAAAAAAAAGATAAAAATAGAATTATCTAAATGGAAAAGTAAGCATTGAAGGGCAGTCCCATTACAAGTAGGAGAGGGAAAATAGATACAAGTAACTTATCCATTCCATTTGCAGTGTCTAGACACTGCAGCATTTCAAAAGTCTAATTAAGAATTATGCTCAGTTAGAGGCAGACTGCTCTCATGGCTCTCTATTTCTTGAGCTGTGTTCCTAATGGTTCTTGCATTTTCTAGCATCAGACTTTTCTGTTTTGTTTTGTTTGTGAGTTGGTGTAGTTTTGCTGTATTTGTTCCTATTCACAACAATAAACACCAAAATATCATCGTAGTTCCCAATGTGACAACACTTTGAGCTATCACTTAAAAATGTAACAAAATCTTAGATTAAAGCCCATACCATCCAATTTTTGAAACTCAGAGGATCTGCACACTGAGATAAATCACACAGACATCTCAAGTTTCTGTCTGTGTGTGTCAAAAACAAATGTGAATTCTAAAGCTTTTTCAAAAAGTTACTCAACCAAGAGGTTCAAATGGTTTCATAAATTGGCAGATTTCACCCCCCAAAAATATGGTCACTGAAACTGCTTAATTCTGAAGGTCACATGCCTTCCTTAGAGCAGAGTAGTTTGATGTAAACACAGATACTGAGTCTGGATCACACAGATTAATCACTGTAGTTCTGGAGTTCTCCCAGTAAAACCTCCACTATCAGTCAAAGTAGCAGTTGCCACAATAACAGGATTATTTCCATTGGTTTCAATCTCTAATTCTGAGGTGATTTGTTCTTTCAGGCCATTTTCTATTTCCTCTTCCTTTAGCTTCAGAGTCATACATGACAAAAAAAATAATCCATCTCCACTTAGAAAGTTCTCAAAATTGTTTTGTACGTCTCTGGATAAGTCCCTGTGTGGAACATAAACAACATATGAAGCCTCCATCTTCTTCGGAGGAAATTCACAGTGAGAACAATATTCTGGGACAATTCTCACAAGAATAAAAGTTACTGACTTGTATTTGGTTCTCATTTTCGAATATCCTGTCTTGCTTCAATATATCACAGCATGAAACTCCACTGTGTAAAATACTTTTCCAGTCAGTGTACACACAGTCGTTCATTAATTAGGAGCTCAGGATCTTCTTTGCCCCAACAGAATACAATTTAAGAATTTTGTACTATGGAAATGTGCTAATGAGAGCTATAAAACAGCAAATACTGTGATACTCACTGTGCTTTCAATTTTCTTGCATTTATTGTGAACTAAAAAGATATTTTAGTGTGTAAGAGCCTCCTTTTATTAGGCCAAGGAGAGACCGGAGATTGACTTCAGTGACACCCGACATATTGTCAAATGTGAAAAAAGGAAAGATGAACATACTGAACTTTACTGATGTGAATTCACCAGTAGAGACTTAAATATACTGCATTTTATGCATAAATACACATTTTAAATGCATTAGAGTATGTACAGTGTAATTAATAGACTACATACATATAGACCAATTTTTCTTTTGCAGGGATAACCAGCCTCTTAATCGCACCATCTCAAGTAGTTTTGGTTTTTTTCATCTAAGAGGAACCAGAAAAAAATGAAGTCCTTTTCTATTAGGATCCAACATGCTCTGTTATAGCTGTCCTATAATTGAAACTAATGCTGACTGAGGGCAGCACTCCTAGTTTTTGCTGCACAGTGTTATTCATGGATCAATTAAAGTTAGCAGCAGAATATTTGTCAAAAATGTATCCAGACCAGTAGAGATTATGTGTGGGGCAGAGGGAAAAAAAAAAAAAGCACTTCTCCATTTTTTAGGGAATTAATAATCAATTTTTATATCTTCAGTTAAATTAGGAAACTAATTTTTTCCAATATGTGTAGAAGTCATTTTGACATATAGAAGCATGGCAAAGTAAGACATATTGTAATAATTAGCTGAATTATTCCTGGCATGCCATGAACAATTACAGGATTAATAACTACCCAACCAAATAGTGTTATGTTGGAATAAATTGACCGACAAGGGTTTTCAGTTAGGAAATGAAGCTCAGATGGATCATCAATAAAAACTACTGCAGAGAACAGACTTTTGAGAACTTCAGTGTTTTACATTTACAAAATATGGATGTCATAACTGTGCTTAATGACTGGAAGAAGCTATTTAAAAATTCATTTAGATTATTTTGCTCCTGTTAATTGCCTGGTCAAAGCCACCGTCTTTGACAGACACTCTAATGTGCCATGCAACCTATATTTAATTTTGTGTCCTGATCAAAATAAAAACCTGATGCAGCCCTTAATTAACTCCCTGCCTTCTGTACTGTTTTCTACATTTGCAATTCTGCTCAGTTTCGTGCATGTGACAACAGGTTACTTACGGCATGCAACACCCTGACATAGAATACAACAGTGTTTATTAGGAAGAGTGCAATATGCAAACTTAGGCTGAAATTCAGCAATGCATTTAAGTACATTTCTAATTTAGTGCTTGCAAGAAATCCTATTTGCTACAACATGACTACAATTACTTCCAATTAAGCCCACAGTTTACTACATAACTGAATCAGCATGTTAATTCACAGAACTGGAGCTTTTCCACCCTTTTTGTAAGAGTTATATCGACAGCAGAGGAGGTTAAAATACATATTAAAGCATGGGTATTGGCACAGCATAAAAGCTAGAGCAATACAGTTATACTGGAATGCTTGTATGGACTTAGAGCTGTGTTTTAATTGTTTCACTGAAGCTAGCAACAGTAGTCTTATGCGAGGTGAGCATTAGCCCAACCCTATAATTTTATAGGCCTTCCCAAAAGAGGACAGCAATCAGTTTTTGTGACCATGGCTTTTTCTTTTTTTAGTCTATGAAAGAACACTCTTCACTTTTTATGGTATTTTCAAAGTGCACTCTTTCAGAAATGAACAAAAGAAAAACTTCCATTAATTCTCAATAGCAGGTAATATTGACCCATTATGTCAATGAGGAGTCTCTGAAAATGCATTTTTGTGGGCTCAGAAATCTGACACACAGCAGGCTCCTGCAATCCTTGAAGCTGGTTACTACACATCCTGTTAAACACAAAACACTTGGTGAGAAGAATGCAACAGGGTCACAAAACATGACATTAGGGGGCTGGGCAGAGCCTAAGGACTTGCTGGTCTAGACTTTTTGTGGAGGTGGGACCAGGCAGACAGCAGCATGGACCACAGAAAAAGGAGGCAGTTGGACTGTGAGGGCGACTTGGGAAAGTTTCCCTCATGGCTGATCCGTTAGGGACGATAAAAGGCCTATAGAAGGTGGTAGCAGACCTCCACCTCATGACAGGAGCTCTCAGCAAGCAGGGCAGCAAAGTCAGTCCACAGGCAAAAGCAAAATTGTCAATAACTACATACAAGGACACCTTACTTCCATCTCTACTTTTTTTTTTTGAAAGGAAAGATATGCAGTCATAGATTCATTTTTCCTTGAATGTGTCCTTTTTCCCTCTTAGGCTTCTGCCCTGACTCCCTACCTAAGGTTCAGGCAAAAGTTAGGCATCCTCATTAGTCAGATCAGACTGAACATTAAGTGCTTAATCACATGTTTTCTTATGCCTGTCAGAGCAAACTGTCAGGCTACGCCATACAAATGAATTTGGATACTTTTCAACTTATTCAAACGAGACTTCCATAGGCAGCTGCATTGCTTGTTTGTTTTTCTAAGCCCACCTGCTATCCCAGCACTATGTAAATCTGAAATCTTTATGAGTTTGATTCTTCATGTTTTCTATGTTCTTTAGAACCATGTATTGCCAAGATAAATACACCTTCTAATCTACGATGTGACTTTCCTGTTTAAAGCTTCCCCTGTGAGCCTCCTATGCACTTTTGCACATAATGGGCAACAGGTAAGAAACTAGCACCAGAAAAAAACCCCAAAAAAACCCCACAAAAATAAAAACAAAACAACAATAACAACAACAACAAACCAACAAACAACAACAAAAAAACCACCCCTCAACCTCCACATACACATAAAAAACCCCCACCAAACAAACAAAAAAAAAAACCTTAGTTTCCATTTTGAGTGGGGAAGAGGCTGAAAGATCATATGCTTTTTTGAAAAAGATTTTCATGTGACCCACATATTGCATCTGCAGGCTGCTATCATCATGCAAATAATAATAAAATACTACACCATTCAGCTAAGAACCCATTTACTCCAACAAAGGTCAAGCTCACAATACCCTGCAGACCAGATATATATAAAACTGCTATCAGATTTATTTCCCTTCTAGATCAGTCCATTGAATTTACATACTTAAACAAACTAGCATCTAAAATTTGTCTCCTCGTCATTGCTTCCTTTATAGTCCTCAAAGGAAATTATTTTAGTTTCACATTTTTATCCTGCATATCCAAGCATATCCTCAGCTTGTTGCTGTAGATTTAGAGACCATTATCATGCATGGTTATATACCTGCTAAATTGACTTTAGTCTTTCAATGTGATCTAAATTGTGTTTAATCTGCTCCCTTAATACTAATGGTGCTCGGAGAGGTGAGCACTTCACAAGCTGAGGAGCTTTAATTTGATGCCTTTTGTATAGCCCAAATCTTCAAACACGTCTTTATATGGATAAAGGCTCTGTACTTTCTGCATCAATATTGTCAATGCATGTGTGACCTTTAGAGCAATCTTCCTGCGAAATTATTATTTTCCCCATAGGAAAGACAAATCACTCATTTAATTATGCCTTTACCCCCTCAGAATTGTCTTAAGCTGTGGCTATATGACACAGCAGTTTTTCCAGATGTAGTATACCCACAGGTGGGGTTTTTTTGGGAGGAAGTGCTTGCTCAACTTTTTTTCCTTCGGGGTATTCCTACTCTGTCAGATTTGAGAATACTGTTCCCATGTTTTCCAGTTGTAGTCTATTTTCCTGTGAACTTAAAGGGGGTAATTTTCTTTCCTCATTAGTATTTCTGTCCTCTTTTGTCATCTATAGTGTTTGATGAATCATCAAAATGTCCATGTGTAACACCTAAAACCCACATACTCAATGCAAACTACAGACACCCAGGCAAAACAGAAAAACTGGAGAATTCTGGATTAAAGCTAACTGTGACTCAAGTTATCTTTTGCTCTGCAACTCCACAAGACCACACTAATTGTTTTCACATGCCCTGCTTTTGTGTATTTTATTGTTTGTACGACAGCTGTACAAAGAGCTCTTAAGCAACAAGAATCTATTGCATACGTTTGTACCAGGAGGGACTCTTTCGTTTGAGTCGGTTCCAATAGAAGGGAAAAACAAATAAAAATTTAAAAGCACAAATATGGAAAATTAACCAAAAATCATGCTATTCTCACCCTTTTCCTATCTACATCCATCTATATCTATCTATCTATATCTATATCTGTATCTATATCTATATCTATATCTATATCTTTATCTAAAGCACTCCTTGGTGAGATTTGTGGTGTCAGAGAAGTACAGTTTTCTTTTCCTAGAAAGAAGGGACTGATCACCATTGGGGTGGTGGCGAGATGTAGGTGGCTTTGGAGGTGTTGGGAGGTTGCAACTGAAATATAAATCACTGCTACTGTGACACCCCAGGGCAGATGAAATCTAGATCCTAAGACTGGAATACCATTGCTTTAAGCCAGTAAGCCACAGTGCCTGGTGTACCCTGAAACATGAAAGGAGAGCATATCTGGTCCAGCCACAGATAATCTCTGGAAGCAATTTGGTTCTTTGTACCCTTAGCACAGTTTTGACATAAAATAGCAACCCTTAAATAGTTACTTAAAATTTTGAAAAGCTCACAGGCATTATTTTGCTTTGAACTATATGCCTGGCTTTTACTAAACAAATGGAAGCTTCCATTGGCCGCCTTTTTTTTTTTTTTTTTTTTTGCACTCTGAGCCTGGAAACTTAAATTCTCAATACTTTCTGCTGTTGCCATATCTGATGAGTATCACCTGCCTTAGCATTCACCACACTGTCAGCAGTTGTTAACCCCCCTTGGCAGATTTTTGTTTGTTAACTTAGCTTGTCATTGCCAGCCTTGAGGTTATGCACACACAGATGGCTTATAGGCCTCGGTTTTCCTTTGTGTTTATTGTAATTGGAGCTAAAGGAGAAATTTGTAACAAGCAGTTTATTTTACGAATTTCATTTTTTCCCCATTCCTTCTTGCTGCCTATCCACTGATCTTGAATCTAGACATCATTTCAATTTAACTGAATAAATTCAGGAAAAAGAATTTGTCCAACAATTGGATTGTAAACAAGTCGCTGACACCCTTTGCTTTGCCAGATTCGAGTTGTTAGATAAGCAGTCTGTTCAAATATTCCACTGTTACTTTTTTCCTAAGTTAACTTTAAGACTGAGTGCCTTGTATTGTGTGTAAATGCTGGGATAATTAGATGTGAAAATTTGCTTTTGTCATAATTTTTCTACATGTTCTTAAGCTCTCTAAGCCTTTATTTTTTCCCTACAAAATTCTTCCTACTTCCAAACTTTTACTCATCAGTAGGTTTATGCTAGGAGCTCTGCAGTGTACCTTGATAAAAAAAAGAGCAGCACATTGTGCCTTTTTAAAAAAAAGTCTAATATGCACAGCATATATTCACTTAACTCAATTTACTATTGTGATTTGGCTCCATGGCTTTCAAAAGAGCATAAAGTAAATGCAGTTTTTTTGGGAAACTATCACTTTTGCCTATGTCTGCCTTGCCTTTGCAGCATAATTCCTTTTCTGGTAGTAAGAATATCTTAAATCTGACCTGAGTTTTAGGGTGGGCATGACTAGAGGGAATTCATGCATAAAAAGTCACTTGCACTGTTGACTGAGCCTACTCTTCCCTTTTTTATTATTAGCAAATTATTTTAGAAGACTGATCCCTTCTTCACAAAGAAATGAGAGATACTCACAAGCCAGTGAGTAAAAAAAAACACATTAAAAAACACCAAAACCAACAAACAAAGAAACAAACACATACTACCACAGAAAACCCACACACAGCTTTATCTGCTCCAGCAATACCAAAATGGTTGTCAGAGGACTTCCAGAGTGGAAGAAACATAACTTTATTGAGTAGGAATCAATTTCAGAAATAGGAAAAAGTAACCAGCTTCTTTGGCCTTGAAGATCCCAGCAGAGTGCCCTGTGGGAGGCGAGGGAGTCACTGCAAGTAGCTGTCACCCTCTTCACAGAAGGCTTACTTTCACTGGCAAAAAACCTTCTCTTATCCGTGTGCAGCTAGCAATAATGCCTCTTGTAATGTGTTAGAACAGCAGCTCTCCCTCAGAGCTACAAAGTGCTGTTAGTGTTTTCTTCCCCTTCCTAACATATCAATGCACATGTAGCATAATTAGTAGACTTGACCCAACAAACCTTAGTAAACATTTTGTGATTAGCCATATATCTATATCTATACATATGTATATTTGTGTGTGCAAGTATGCTGGGGTTTATTTTTAAAAAGCTTTTCTCTTTTTTTCTCCCCCTCTTCAGAATGTACTCCAGAAATAAAAGGGTTTTGAAATAAAAGTAAGCTTTTCCTCCTTCCTCTTGAAGCCACTGCCCCTACAGTTTGGAAGCCTTTCCTTCCTAGAAGTCTCTCTCTCTTTCACTTTTCCATTGAAGCAATTTTTTCATTGAAGCTCTCTAGTTTTTTGTGTGTGTTCTCATGCTAGAGGCTGCTAATGGCGAGTAGCCACGATCTCTAGGCTATCACAGGTCATCCTGAGATCAGTGGACATGCTAACGACCCTTTGTTTGAGACAGACGTCAAAAGAAATTAAATTTTTTAGCGGCTTAAACAGTAGAAAACACCAGAAAATACAGTCAGACCTCTGGAACTACGGGGAAAGGAGCAAAAACCAAACAGCCTGAATGGATATTTTACTCCTACTGTGCTCTCCTCCAGTGCTCCAGTCCTTTCCATTTCATTAAATCACCTGCTAACTGACACCCATTCCCACAAAATTCTGTAGGACTATTATGACACTTCTTGTCTCTTCTCAAAATGACAGAGACAGAAAGAGACATGTGCATTTCACCATGGGCAGCGTCCACAGGCTCTATCTTCTTTGTAGTCTTGCTATATATACCAGTCTCTGACCCCAGTGTACCAGAATCTGGCCCAAATTTTAACATAAACAGGATTTGCCACTGAATACAGGATTGCCTTTTTCTCAAAGCTTATGACATTATTTTGTATCTATCTGATAAGCCCAGAGATGTAGAGAACTGATTTTTATATCTGACCACAAATTCTAACTGTTTCTAACCAGTGTTTTCTCACCATAATGAAGTTACATATAATCTCAGAAAAAAAAAAAAAAAAAAGATATCCTAAACATTTTTAGGCAATAGGATATCAATGGATATTTAGAACCATGTTTCTCACACGTGCAAGAAGGCATCTCTTCACTGTAGCCCTGCTCTGATGGCCAAAACTAGCCATTAGCTCTGTGTAAAGTAATTTGAGTTCTAAGTAATCATTACATTAATTATCTTATATTCACCCAGATGACATCAGCCTTCAAAACAAACTTCTGCTTGCAGCTCCAACCAAAGTCTGAACATAGCAGCAGATGTCAATGCATATTAATACATGAACAGGTGATGCAGCCACTAATTCTGGAAGCCATTTCCAGACATGTGAAGGACAAGGAGGTGCTCAGGAGCAGTCATCATGGATTTATGAACATGTCCAACCTGACATCCTTCTACAGTGCTGTTACTAGCTTGGCTGGTTAGAGAAAAGCAATGGAAATTATTTAGCTTGACTACAGTAAGGCTTTTGATGCCATCTCCTGTAACACACTCGTGGACAAGTGGATCAATAGAGGTTAGGTAGGTAGATAGTGATGTGGATCAAAACTTAACAGCCAGGTTAAGCAGGTTGTGAACAGTGGCACAAAGTCTGGCCAGGGGTTAGTCACTAATGGTGTACCCCATGGGTCAGCTGTGGGTCAAAGAGTGTTTATCTTCTTCATTAATGACATCAGTGATGGGATCGTGTGCACTCAGCCACTCTGCAGACAACATGGTACTGGGAGGAGTGGATGATACATCAGACTTGGTTGGGCTGCCATTTGAAAAGACCTCCCTAGGCTGGAGAAATGGGCAAACAAGAACCTCATAGAGTTCAACAAAGGAAAATGCCAAATCCTAGATTAATAAACCCAGGCACCAGTATATAATGGTGAACAACAGGCTGGAAAGCAACTCTCCAGAGAAGGAATGGGCATCCTGGTGGTCAAGTTGAATGTGTCATTGATACCTGCTTGCAAGTAAGAGCAGGCAATAGCATACTGAGCTGCATGAGGAAGAGCATTGCCAACAGGTCAAGGAAGGTGATCCTTTCCCTCCATTCAGTTCTATGGAGGCCACACTTGAAATTCCAGGTCTGTTTCTGGGCTCCCCAGTACAAGAGAAACATGGACACACCTGAAAGAGTCCAACAAAACACCAGAAGGTGTCTAAGGGACTGCATGGAGCACCTCTGATAAAAGGAGAGGCTGAGAGAACTGGGAGGACAAAGCCAGACTCTTCTCAGCGGTGTTCAATTACAGGTCAAGAGATAATGGGAAAAAAATAAAATACAGGAGGTTCCATCTGAACATCCAAAAAAATGTTTCTACTGTGAGCATGACCAAGCACTGTAACAGATTTCCCAGTGAGGTTGTGGAGTCTCCATCTACGGAGACAGTCAAAACTTGACCCATCCTGGGCTACCTGTTGTAGTTCACACCGCTTGAGCAGGAGGGCTGGAGTACGTGACCTCCAGAGGTACCTGCCAACCTCACTTTTTGTGTGATTATGATTCAGTAACGCTGGTGATCAAAGGAAGGAGATATTGCAGAAAAGTTGGAGGTCTTTGCGTACCTTTTCTTAACGTTCCACACAGCTTTCTGAAACCTGTGAGTGCTTTTGAGAACATAGTTTTAAGGCATTAATAAAAGAGTCCTCAGGACTACATTTTTACTTCAGATTCATTCTTGATCTGGTCATCCCTAAGCTGATGAGTGGTGCAAGGAATCTGTGTGAATGGCAGACAAGCCTTGCAGTGAAGTTTCCCCTCCTCCCTGACAGTCCCTGAATTCAGACCCTGAAGATGATCATATCAGCAAAAAAAACCCACTCTGGCCAGTGCTACCTTGGCTGCAGCAGAATCTCCATGATGGGTGCTAATATCTGCTCTGATTTCCCACCTCTCCCCTTGACAACTAAGGAGGAAAAGACTCAACATTTTTCCTCAGAGATGTGTATCTCCAAACTCTGGGAACACGGAGGAAGAAAGTAAAATCATCTCCTCCCACTTAGGGGATGCGCTGAGCTGTAGGTAGAGCCACAGTCTGTCCACCAAGTGTTAAAGATATTTTGTGGGTCAAACCAGATAAATACTGTACTCTGCCTGATGATTTTGGAAGGTTTATTGTCAGCAAACCCATGCCAGACTGTTTTACGCAGCATCCTTGCCCACGTTCTTATTTATCTTGCAAATTTTAATTAAATCATTTCACTTTCATATCAGCACTAATTCTGAAAGAGGACTCAACCAGTATTTGTTTATAAAAAGCTTGTTATAAGCACAGCTCTCATTAAGCTTTGCCTGATAATCTCCACTGTTCATTATCGCAGGGCAATTACTATTGCTCTATCATTAAGCTTTAAATACTTTGCTCTCTTTATCTTCGTTAGTGATACATGCTTTAAATTATCACAGATGTGCCACATTTTATCCCCTTTAGCTGACACAATGCCATTTCAGAGACTTCTGCTTTAATAGTAAATATCCTCCAAAAAGCCTCTCTGAAGATCATTTCTTTCTTTCGAAAGCCTTTTCTCCACATACTCGTTAGCTGAGTGAACTCAAACACAAACCACATCTGTTCTCCAATGAGAAGCCACAAATCTCTGCTGTCAATGAGAATCATATACTTTCTTAACAAACCACTTACATTTGTTGATTTAAGGAATTCTCTTTATTTTGAAAACGGTCTCTGTAACATACATCAGGAGTCACTTTGGAAAAGAAATGGAACAAACTGATTCTTTCCACCTCCACACAGTATATCCATATTTAGAAAATGACAGGCTTCATAATACCTTTTCCAAGTGGGAAGTCCCCAACAAAATGAAAAATAAATGTGCTTTAAAGACACTATTGAACTGTGATTTTTCTTGGAAAGCTTCTATGTTTCTCTTATTGTACTGGAACAGGAGTTTATCTGAATGACACAGATAGGTGTGAAAATCGTTTAGGAGGCTGCTCTGGCATCTAAGTTCAAACTAGCAATGAGTGATTCAGAATGGCTGCCATCCATGGCTGCCAGACCTTGGATCCTGACACAGCCAGTGCACAAAGAGTTAGGATACCTGAACATTATGCTTCCACCTGAATACAGTCCCTATTTCTCTCTTTTTTTCTATAATACCCCTCCAGGCAGAGTAGCTGCAAAGCACTTTCTCCATATCAACATTGTGTGTACGTAGCTTAGCAGAGAGCATTACAGAAATTTCCATTAAAAACATGGGTGAAAAGTAAGGGGAAGTAGAATAACTCAAAGTTTAGCTTCCTCAACTGATCATATATTTTACATCCAACAAAATCTTTAGGTAAAACCAGGAATGCCCACTGGCACAGATGCCTAGAAATGCCTCATCATGCCTTATGTCTCCTCACCTTATTTAACCTTGTCATATCTCAGTATGCCCCTTTTCTGCCTCAACAGGCTGTCCACTGCAACCTTCTCTTTGCTGCATTGCTTTTCTTTGGGCATCTTCTGCCGTGATTAGGAACTTGAAGGCAAAAATACACACAGTTCAATGAACTAACAATAACTATTGGTTAATAGAATCCAGCCAGGAGAGATCAGTCATATATTTGCCACCCCTGCCACATGTTACCAGGTGAGTCTCTTCAAGCCAGTTGGTAACATGGGGAAGCATAAGTCCCTATTGTCCTGCAGAACAGGCAGATTCTCAATCCTGCTGATGTAATCTCCCACCTCACTACATTTCCTCTCAGAGTTTTAGACCTTTCCAGGTCACTATTCCTCTGAGTCCTTGACTTACTACTAGCACAACAATTTAACTTCTCTCCATTTTTATTTTTCTTATTCTGAGTGGCTTTAGTGTATGTATTTTTTTCACAGCTCAACAACATTTTTTCTCTGTAAATCTGAGGCAAGGTCACACAGCTGTGCTTCACAAACCCAAGCCCTGGAGCAAAAACAGCTGAACCTGTGGGCTACTCCACAGGGTTACAAGCTTATACTTTTGCTTGCTTGTTTACTGAACCAAATGCATAGATGGAGCAAGCTGAAGATTATTTGTTCCATACAGACATCAACACAGCCTCCACACTAACCAAGAGCTGATTATCCAGGGAAGAAAACAAGCAAATAAAAAAACCAAAACAAGGAAAGAAGGGCACCGCTCAGCAAATTTAGCCTAATAGGCATCACGGAGTTATACTGGAAGGCTCATAAAAAAATAAAGACAGATACACAATCAATGGTATGACTCAGTAATTGCTGTATGCATGTGAACAATGTTTTCAAAAGTCGAAAACAATGTCTGCAACAGAGATGTTAGCAAGACGCGATGCTAAATTCCTCATATTCATTAGTGAATGTCATAGTGCTGGGTAATGAATTATTCTTGACACTGCTAAAATCTTCTGTTGTCTGAAACCTTTTATCTTTGGCAGTCTAAAGTAAATGGCAGAATGGAAACGTGTGCTTCTCAAATGTATCCTGGCATCATCTTGCAGGATAGAAATTGGCATTTTGTTGACAATTTTCATAGAGCATTTCATACTGCACTGTCAATACTCCATCTAGTGAAATGTCCTGCATCCAGAAGTGACCTAAGCTGAAAGTTAATAAACAATCGTAATGCATCTTGTTGATTTTGTTCCCAGATGACACAATCCCTAACCTAAAAAGAAAACCCTTGATTTTTAGTAAAGGATAAGGTAAACAGGTGCAGCAGCTAGGCATTTACAGTATCAGAGGTTCTCAAACTGCCATCTGTGTACAAATGGCCACGTGGCTTTGGCCCTTCTGTCTTATTTTTTCAGCCGCTCAAGCTCTTTAAGAGACAACTAAAAATAAATCTTCTAGCATTCAACAAAAAAAGCAGGTTTTCCTAAAATTGCATTTATACTTGCAAAACAATCACTTGCAAGCTGAAATACAAAGTGGGAAAGGAGTGGGCTCTGGATGTATGAGTGAAACGTATCTCACAAGACAATCACAGCATGATTTCATTTACCTCTGATTGCTGCTATGAGTTCTTTTCTTACCAGCTTCCTGTAAATAAAGCTGCAGATAATTCTATGCTTTAATACATTTTCTCATGTGGGTATCTATACTCTGCCACAGTGTATGCTACTCCAGTCAGTTTTACTATCCATCTGCACAGACTTCTAATGGCAAGACCACGAAAGCTGGATGCAACATTCATGATGATGAGGTGCCAGATGCACATTCTCTTGTTGTTTGCTGCTGCTTCATGTGAAAAGCTCATTTATATGAAATCCTAGTCTACCTCCCTTACTCCCAGTGAGCAGAGGACTAGTTATTCCATTGATTCCATGGCACTAGTGCATACAAACATTTGTCTTCGAATATGTGCAACTCAGTGTGACTCAGTGGCAGGATCTGGCATGAGGAAAAAGTCAGCTGTGACTAGGAAAGGCTAGAAAACATAATGCCAATAACATATACAGACGGGAAAAAGAAGACTTAGTGGCAGAATCCTGAGGGAAGTATTTCATCTTCCTATATTCATTCACAAGTAAAGTAAGTAATTAATTTCAAGTGTCTAATGTGGTATGGGAAGTCTCCTGGAGTGGTTTTCACTTAAACAGTTTCAGCTGATGCAGGTGAACATTTGTTTTACTGCTTGATTTTCAGTTACCACTTCTTTTTTCTTTTTTAAGTTACAAAAAACATGTTCATGCCATTGCTAACCATTTTTTTAAGGAATTCTGTTTGATTATGTGTAGCATTCAGTGAAAAAGTGTTTTAAGTATATTCTTTCTGACTCTTCATTTCTTAGTAAGATAACTATGTAAAAATACCTCACCATTCAGAAAATCAGTTCTCAGTTAACTCTCCTTCGTAAAGAAAATGCTTAATTCTTCTGCAGATGCCTCTCTTAGATTTTCTTCTGATATTTATTGAATTCTTATGCTGTGTCTTTCTCTATTCTTTTGCAGGCAAAAGCGTTAAGGTTGTAAATACATCTAAATGCGTATCTACCTATCTAAGCACACATTCGGGAACTGTTTGTATTTTGGCTTCGCTTGTGTTTTATAAAGCTTTAATGGAAAATGCTATGATAACTTTCTTTCTTGCCATTTTTCAATCAGGATTGAAATCCTTATTATGTATTTTGCAGCTCAGTTTGAAAAGGGATTTAATGCTGTCTAAAGGTGATGTGAGCACACCACTGTCCTACAGCCCAATCAATTATGTCAGTGGAAAAACTTATTTCTATTGACATGCTGGGCTTTGACTTAAGTGTCTACAAAAAAACCCCAACAAACCAGCAACTGTAACTTATGAACATGTCTGATACTACCAGTAGGGTGATCTTTGTAGTTCAAGACCTTATGCTGTGTGTGACATATTCAGCTGTATGTGCCAGAAGTTATTCAGTTAATTATATACTTCAAAACCTGTATGGTCACAGCTGTCTCCATTAAGCTCAATACAAGATGTAGGCAGTGATCCCTTTCACAGAGGAGATATTTTTACAGAAATGCTTATTTTGCATATAAAATAAAGGTGTACTTTGACCCGCACATTTTTCAACCAATGCAGAATAAGATGAAGATGAAAGTTGATGCTGTGAGCAGTGATATTAGTCACGATCATGTATTACATTGTGGTGTCCTGGAGGCCAGTGTGGAATTATGATTTAGCTGCCTTTGGAATCTTACTTCATCATGTGCAGATACAATAGGTCTTACACTGCTGTCTTCTTCATGTTAAAGGCATCAAGCTCATTCTGCATGGACACCTTCATGACAATCTTATCGCGGGGAAAAAACCTTAGAAAACTTAATGAATAAAAATAATGTTTTCTTTTTCTCTGTAAAATATTTTATAACTAATTTTGTAATAAAATTATGTTAAAGCTATATGAAACTGAAACCAGGACACCTATAAACACATGCTAAGCCACTAGAAGGAAGCCCTCTGTGCCAGCAGAGTAAACAGGGCAAAGAAGAGTAAACAGGGACAGGTGACAAATATGTACAACTGCTTCTGTAGCACTTTTCGATTTTCAAGGTTTTTATAGTTATTACTGAGCTATCCTTCTTGGCACTGTAAGGTGTTAATGGCTGCTAACAAGCTTGTCTTTGAACTGCAGACAATCACAGACATCATTAAAGCTGTTGAGAGTGCTAGGCATTTAGGCTAAGTGTAAGAAACCAGTCATGTACTAAAAGTGCTGAAACAGTAGAAATGACTGTCCAGAGCCAGACAAAAACCAGTGATTGAGCTAACTCAGGGAAAATGAGAAAACCTCCTTTCTCCCATAATTCTAAACCCAAAGGCTGACCAGCTGCTTCCCTCAAGCTTTGAGCAGCACAACCATAAAAGGAATGTCAGGAGACACTGAGATAAACATCTCAAAGCACGACCACTAATGGAGGCAGAAGATGAACTTCTGGGAGAACAGGACTCTCCAGGAAACATGAGCAAAAAAAACAACTCACATCACCTTGAAAAAAGTTGGAGCTTGAACTTGAAGAAAGGCATTAAGTCTTCCAATAAATTCCTATTCTAGCACATCAGAACAGGAAGGTTGCTGGAGAGCCTGTGCCTACATCTATTTCAATCAATGAGAGAGAGAGCAGGGAACAAGGTCAAACACTAGACTGCTGTAGTCTCCACTCTTTAATTCCTTGTTCATTCTTTGACTCTGTTTATATTTTCCCCAAACTCCTGTCTCTGGGACTAGTTTTCCCTAGGGCCCCAAGCAAGTTGGATCTAAGGCACTTGGTACAACTTGGCCTTGGAACAAGGATTCACCTGCTAAGTTTCCTTTTCTTAACAAAAGGCAGAGTACAGAGTGTCAACAGAATCAAGGAGTGCACAATGAAGAAAAGTCCAGAGCAGAAAACAGTTAAGGAATTTTCTGTATCTGCATTGCAGTGTAAAGGAATCTGAGGAAGTTCACATTTCATACCACTTTTCATTCAGAAGTTCTGTCTTAGGTCAAGCAATTGGCTGATTTTATTAACAAAAGAGGTTATGAATCAAATGGATCAATTGAATAGTCACATATCATCAGTTCTAAAGGAATTCAAGTTGAAATAGCTGAACAACTCACCACTGCATGTCAATTCTAATTTAAAACTGCCTTGTTATCAGAAGTCTTGGTAAGTAGCTATTGTGGCATCAGTCTTAAGAAGTTACAGGGAAAACCTGAAAACTACCGACCAGCAAAAGATCTAGCATATTCACTGAGTGCATATGAGTACAGAGCAATTAGGATGGTTTATGGGTACATATGACATGCTGAAAACCAGAGGAGTCTCTTTTATACAGAGACTTTCGTGTCACTTGTCATGATGATAAAATCCACAGGAATCCACTGAGGGTATCCTAAAGCAAGTAGACAACAGTCTACTGCAATTCCCAAAAGACATGTGTCAGTGTCCTTTGCCAAAGGTTGTTTAGGAGCCCAGACTCTCACAGCATAGCAGGGAAGGTCCTCACCTATATAAACAACTGGTAGAAAGGAAGAAAACAATGTGGGAGTAAATAGTCAGCTTTCCCAGTAAGAAGAAGCCATGAGTTGTTTCCCACAGGAATTTGCACAGGTGCCTGGACTGTTTAAAATATTCATAACAATGTGGAAAAAGGATGAAAGAACTAAGATCACTCACAATATTAGGTATTCTTGTTGACTGTGGAGAATAACAGAAGTGCTGCATGGATATTTTAATACTCCTAAATAAAACGGAGTGAGGTACTTTTCCAGCCCTAACCCAAATGGTACAGGCCGGTAGTATCCACATTATACAGTACTTTCAACTGGCTTTATTTGATCTTCATCTAGGTATCTTAAAAAGTATGAATTGGGCTTGTTTCTTTTTTACATTTATGTTCAAAGGGAATAGAAAAATGTGAGGGCAGTGCTATTTTATCAGAGTGGCATTTCTCTAGCAAGAAAGCAGATACTGATTGTACATTTGCATTTGACTTCAAGGTAGGTATGGCTGTTGCAGAGTAAAAAGTCTGTATTATATTCTGCTGGAAAACTATGTGGGATGGAGTGAGTCAAAACTAGAGCATTCTCACCCAGCTCATACTGTCTCCAAACCTTGAATGGGCCTTAGTTTGGACAGTACAAGTTGTGCCAGTTGGCAGGAACCATCTTCTGACATGCTAGAAGTTAAACAGTGGCTTAATTTAGGGCTCTCATGGCCTCAGACTCTGGCACATACTTGCCTGTTTTGTCATTTGTCAGCACGGTGCGGTGCTCCCTGATACTCTTTCAGATAAAGCCTGGTTACTGTTTGGGAGGGAAGAAAATTGGATGGGGATGCTTTCTAGTATAAACCAGAAAACATACGCTGTGAAGACAATAAGGAGAAGGACAGTAAGGAGAAGGACATCCTCCTTTTTCCCTTTTTTTCTTCCTTTTATATTTTTCAGTAGAAAAAGAGCTTAGTCTTATTTTCATAAGCAATGCTAATCACCTTCAGGGACAAGCGATCATATTGGGTCTATTAAGTTTTCCAGCATAGATGCTAATCCCAAGGGCATGGTGTTTGAAAGCTTTTTGTTGCCCTGATTCATTTACTGGGATAAATCCAGAAGGACTACATGACAAGGCAAGGAAATAGTAAAATTCAATAAGGGTGAATTTAAAGGGAGGATCATGGGATGAGGAAAAGGTCCTAACTTTATGTATGAAAGAGTGAGCTCAGAGATGGATAATAATTACAGAGGTATGAGATCCTCCTCTTCAGACCTAGGACAAACTCACCTTGGTGTTCAGTAATGGTTGGAGGTAAGGAAAAAAAAGTGAAAATTAGGAATTATTAGAAACGCTCATAGCAGTCTGAAAAACACATTCAAAGGTATGAAGCAACTTCTGTACAGCACTGGAAAAGAGAGTGTGATATGACATAAGTCTGTAAAACCACAAGTAGTATAGGACGATGTCTAGGATAGGTACAGCCAGCTATTCTAGTACCAAATCTCTTGGGCATCAAATGAAACTAGCAACCAGTACCTTCAAAACATGAAACAGAGTGATACCAGTCAACCTATGGGTATTAACTGACAAAACCTTGCCCCACAGCCCTCACTATAGACAGGTTCAGGGAGCAGCTGGCCAACCTCACTGAAATCTCTGAAGTTAATCTTGTCTCTGAACCACAAATTACTGGTTGGTAGGAGAGTATACAGGGAAGTATCAAATACACTTGCTCTGTTCTTAATCTCTTTTGCAGGCCTCTGGTTTTGGCTGCCATCAGGCACTGTGACAGATGGACCTCTGGAGCAGCTTGGAACAACCATTGCTACATTCTTGTGCTCTACCTGGGTTTTACTACTCTGTTCAGAGGTGCAGGATTTTCCCCAGACTCTTTTCAAATAAATAGGATTGTTTTTTGTGTAAACACACAAGACTGTTGCTTGCAATTGATTTCAGAGCATCCCGACAAAGGTGAAAATATTGACTAACTCCTTGAAGCCAAGTAATTGTACACACTTTACTTTGCACATACGCACAGATATACACAGGTGCTTGCCCAAATGAACACACTGTAAATCAGTGTATCTTTGCTACAATGCAGGGAAGCTAATAAAAAAAACCAACCAAAGATTGGCATATTCCAACAATAGGTTTAAAAACACTTTACGAGTTTCAGTATCCGAATCTGTTTGCAAATATCTTGCAGGAATGTTTAGCCAAAGGGACTGGGTTTTTATCAGAGACAAGGCGTGAAGCCAGAATGTCTGCCAGTGTGGCAATCTGATGGTTGGACAATTTTTGTCAACCGAATGTGTGTGAAGTGAATTTGAAATGTACAAATTCGGGCCCTGGCAAGAGTTTGAAGTCATGTAACTGTCACCACTTCCAGTAAAACCTGAGCTGCTCACATTCGGCTGCCAGACACTTTGAATCAGCTGCTGCCAGACAACCAGCTATCTGAGACACCTTTCCATGGAAACATTGGATCAGAGATTTCTAAAACAACACAATTATTCCTGAGTGTCAGCAACTACAAGGTAAGAAACACGGACAAAAACATATATTGCATCAGAAATAAAACAGCTCCAGATAACAAGTGTGGTAAAAGAAGTTTACACCTTGCAGTAGATTCAGCTCTGATTCAGTGCCTCTGCTGCATGCTGTAATGGTGCCTGTCTTGGGGCAGAGGGTTCACTTACTTGTTTACACAGGATTCCTTTCAGTTCAAAGCTTGTTTTCTAAAGATGTTTTTGCTACTTTTCATGCATCGTAGATATAAGAACTCAGTGAGGAGAAAAAAAAAAAAAGGGAGCTCAGAAAATAAGAGCCGGTAGCTGGTAAGTATCACAGTTTAGCATTATAAGTGTATCAACAAAAGACCTTCAGGCTTAAGTAGGTGGAAAAAGGAATTTCAGGAATACCGAATCCTTCACATTTTAGCATAATAATGTGATGACAAAAAGACCTGTGACAAATAACTTTTTGCTGTTCTAATGTGGAGTCACTGGGATTAATAGCCTTTAAAGCCTTTCATTTCTCTTACATTTGATAGGGGTGCCTTAAGGGGTTGGTTTTAGGTTAAACCATAGAGTGACACTGACTCATTTGAGGACTCTTAATGCCTGTCTAGGAACTGCTGGGTCTGGAGCACCTACTGCTAATGCTTAATGTGCTTTGCATTAGCACCTCATGTCAGGAGAACCTGACACTGGCAGATAAATGGATGTTTTACAGCGCAATGTTCCCTTCTGCGTCTTAACTAATCAGCAGTAGCAGGAAAGGCAATAGAGGGGATTTGACAAGGTTTAATCACAATTCTATTTGAAAACAAATAAGTATAACTTGAAACCTCACTGGCACAGTTTTTACAATAACTTCTAAGCCTCCTAGCCTATGGAAAACAAAACAAGGCAATTCAAAGCAAGTAAACTAATGATGATAGAGCAGCTGGTATGTGAAGATTAGAGAACACTTCACAACTTCACAAACATTACTGTCGATATTTTGTTTAAGTGGGAATTGTTCATGGTTTATACATAAGGGAACTGAGGCACAGTGGAGTTGGAATCATTTTTTCAAAGGAGAGCCCCTGGACTGCATACAACCACACACATATGTGGTGGGCAAATTGCTTACTAAAGGTAGAATTGTCACTTGTCCACTTACCATGTTCTCAACCGAGCAAAAAATAGGCTTCACTACAGCTTTTCTTTCCTCTGCTGGCTATGTGAATTGCTGAATGCAGTCTGGAGAGATGGATATCCTAAAAATGCATAAAGGGAAAGGATACAAAATGATGCAAGTGTCACCTTCAGGGCACTCTAGCATCACTGCCAAGCTGGACAGCCTGGGCACTGGCTGAAAGTCCCAAGCTATGATTTGTTCAGAAGGCCATGGGTTGGATGGGACTTTTAGGCCTATTTTAAGGATGTTTAGTGTTAAAATCTAACACTAGAATGAGGTAAAACAGAGTTTGTTGGTACAGAGTTTGAATTTTCTGGGTGTCACTATCCCACTTCACCATGTACAATGACCTCCCACCCTTTTTCTTGGTTCAGCAGAGGAAACAAGTACCCTCAACAGCAAGGGTAGCTATAATGACAAGTGATTTCACTTCAAGGGGAACCTTGGAAGCTTTATCTACCGTCAAAGACATACCTATGTCATGCTTAAACTATGACAAATAATGTTACTGAGATGGTATTGCATAAAAGTCAGGAAATTATGCTCTCATGAAGATTTAATGGGATTCCTGTCTATGTTGTAATTAGGATGCAGCATTTTAAATGTTGTAAACAACTCCTTTGCTGTTATTTTGTAGCAATGTAATTACATGGGCAACTTAAGAGTATTTTCTAACTTTCAAGAATTTAACATTGCTTTAAAATCTTATGCAAAATCTACGTTAAAGTGTCAACCAACCAATGAACACACTTTCTGGTGTTTTTTAAAGACAAAGGCAAGAAGTAAACTTGATAATGCAAAACTTCAACAATCCACAGATATATACTTATATACACAGCATAGTTTGACCTCTGGGACTACAGCACAGCAGCACAGACTGTTTTCATTGTGACCTACTAGATGGCTTCTACAGAGTTGTACTGACCGAAGGGGTGATGTAGAGATGCATTCATGCACTGAATGAAAAAAGTAGTCATGAGGGAGAAGGTATATTCCACACACCTCGAGAACTTGGCTGTTATGGGAGCAATGTGCCTTACCTTTCCTCAGCAACAGAAGTACTCTTCTAAGTTCATGTATGTGGACCAAAAAGCACCTGGAAGGAGCAAAAGCTGAAAGGAATTTCATGCAACAGACAAAATGCATTTCTGTTGCCATAAAGCATTTCTCCGGCAAAGTTAGTTTGCAAACAAGAGAAACATCTCAAGGACATTTGCAATAGAATGCTAACTGCTGTTAAAACTACTAGTTTTCTATAGGATAGGGCTTTCATGGTATTCCTTCTTACAGAGTCTCAAATCTTCTTCATTGGGGAAAAAACCCCAACCTAACCCAACTGAGTGGGAGAGATTTAATGTAGTAGTGATATGTATTGGTACGAGTGATGCTTCATGTCTCCTCACCAGCCATGAATGATTTCAGAGAGCTCAGAAAGCTGATGAAGTATGAAAATACACAAATGAGTTTTTAGGAGACTGCTCCTGTCCCAGAAATGAACACATGATTCAGGAGTTTTTACAGATAAACTGCCAATTAGAGAGGTGTAAGAGGGAGAGGGGATTTCAGTTTGGTGGACTGAAGAGCCATTTTCTAAGTGAGGAGTTATGTGGCTTGCACTGCCTTCAGCTCATTAAAGGGGAAATCAATTTTACAGGGGACAAGCTGACTAGACTAGTAATAATGGCATTAAACTTACAACAAAAGGGGAGATTAAAAAGGGACAGCAAATAAACACTCATTTAGCACAGTCAAGTTGTCAAGAACAAAATTAATCAAGACACTGAATGACAGAAAGAAAATAAATTCTTTAATTGCCTATTCATGAATGGCAGGAGCTTGTGTGGTAAACAGAGTAGGTAAGGAAGAGTAGGAACTACTTGTACTATGAGAATGAATTTGACCTGCTTGATATTACTGGAACTTGAAGGAAGATTTCTGTGATAAGAATGCTAAACTCACTGACTATAAGCAATTTAGGAAAAACACAGTGGCAAGAGAAGAGGAGAAGAGGCAGTATGTGGCAGTAACTGATTTCAACCCACTGACAACTATGTAGTAAATGCCTTTGTGTTTACAGATCAATCTCCCTTGTCACAGAGACTGTGACAAGGACAATTAGATGCAGGCAGCTACTTACCATGAAACTACCCTATGGAGCAGGATGATTACTCCCTTAAACCCCTACTTAAAAGGTCTATGAAGGGGAAGAAGAGAAGAATTTTTGTACTGTATGAGCTTTTAAAAAAAAGGTTTTTTCACAGGTGAGTATCTGGTTGAAAGATGTAGCTCTACAGGCTTGACATTTCCAGTAATAATACACCTTTGAAATTCTGAAAAATGATTGATGAAAATTTCCTAAATCAAAAAGTTTTGTGTCTCTCCTTAGAGAATTCTGTACAAGATATCCTGACAGCTAAATAAAAATTGATTCCAGGACTAAAAGTTAGTTATTCCTTAAATGAAAGCGAGAACTTGATTACATTTGTTGCATGCAAATAGAATGCAACACAACATCCACTACTTTAAAATGGCCACGTTGAAACAGGACAAGTTTGTGCCTAATAAATAAGATGAAGAATTTAAAAGGAAAAAAATATGTAAACAATAATAAAGATATTTAAAAGCACTTTAAGAGATGATTTAAGAATTGCTATGAAGGCCCAGTCTATTCTATACCAGTCTAGCTGAAAAGATGAAGATAATGTGAAATTTTAGATATAAACAGGTTGGGCATGGAGCCAAGAGAGAAAATGGATTAGATCATTTGAATTTAAGATATGACTGGCTACTGAAGACAGAAGAATATAGAAGGAATTCTATGGCTACCTGAGTTTAGTATGCTAAAAGGATCATTAAATATATCTGGTGTTAAAGCAACCTTGCAGTAGTGTTTGTCCATTGTTAAATGGAAAGGATGCAGTTGTCAAAAATAACACAGAAGAGACTGAAATGCAGAATAAATATTTCAGCTCTGGGACTGTGAAAAAAACAGATGTAGTCATATTATTTGAAGACAGAGATGAAATGTTACACTTATAACAACAAAGGCAGTGTGTTCCAAGTACCAGCTATCTAGGCTGTGTCTTTTATTTAAAAATGCATGTAGGTATGTTAGGGAAAAAAAAAAAAAAAGAGAGCCTGAGAAGCTTTTTTAGGCCATTTATTATTATTTGTAATAAATGTTAGATTGCTGAGATAGATCCTGAGCATTGGATGGAAGTCAAAGTTATGTCCATATTTTGCTTTCAAATGGACATCATCTACTTGGATTTCTCCAAGATACTTCATACAGTCTCCCACAGCCTCCTCCTCAAAGAAACTTATGCATGACAGTCTAAACAAGAGGTCTGTGTGGTGGGTGGGGAACTGGCTGACCAGTAGCACACAGAGAGTGGTGATAAATAGCTCCTTTCCAAACTGGCAACCTGTCACAAGTGGGGTCTCCCTGGCATCAATACTGGGCCTAATGATGTTTAATATCCTCAAATTTATCTGGATGATGGGATCAGGTGCACCTTGATGAAGTTTGCCAAGGATACCAAACTGAGAGGGGAAACGAGCACTTTGTAAGGGAGAGCCATCACGCAGGAAGATCTGGGTAGGGTGGAAGAGTGGGCCAACAAGAACTTTATGAAGTTCAACAAAGAAAAATGTAAGGTCTTGCACCTGGGAAAATATAATCCAGGAGTCTCGCACAGACTGGAATCTACCCAGCCAAGGAACAGCTCTGTGGAAAGGGGCCTGAGGGTCCTTGTGGACAAGCAGCTGAATATAGATGAATGATGTGCTGTTGTGGCAAAGCAAGCCATCAGATTGCTGGATTGCATCAACAAGGGCATCCCCAGCAGAGATAAAGAAGTCATTTTTCCACTCTGCTCGGCACCTGTCAGTCCACACCTGTAATACCGTGTTCAATTTTGGTCTCTGCTATACAAAAAAAAAAGATGTGGACAGGATGAGGAAAGCCCAGAGAGGGGCTCCAAAGATGATGAAAGGACAGGGAAGCCTCGCATGTGAGAAAAGGATGAGAGAATTGGGTTTGTTCAGCCTCAGGAAAAGAAGGCTAAGACCATCTCCCAGTATTTAAAGCATGGCTGCAGCAAAGATGGAGACACCCCATTTACAAGGAGTCACATGGAAAAAATATGGGTTGATGGATACAAGCTACTATTGGGTGGATTCCAACTGGACACAATAGGAACATTTTTCACAATGAAAACAGTCAGCTATTGGAATGTTCTTCCCCAGAAGTAGTGGATTCCCCTAAACTGGACACTTACGATTCAGCTGGACAGGGTGATGGGCCATGCTTTTGCCAAGAGTGGTTGGACCTGATGATCCTTGAGGTCTCTTCCAGCCTGGTATTATTCTATCAGTTCTATGATAAATGGGGTAGTCTAGGTAAATATATATGCCTGTCCGTCTGACATCAATCTTCGGAAAAGTAATGGAACAGCCAATGGAGAAATTGATTAATAAAAAATAGAGGGTAGCATATTTAATGTTGTGCAACATGGTTTATGGACAAAAGAATTTGTCAAATTACTGAGATACCCATTTTTTATGGGTACAGAGGTATGAGGTTAAAGCTGCTAGATTTCAGAAGAGAATTACAAAAAATCAGGATGCCAAACATTAAATTAATTAAAAAACAGCTAAAAGACAAGGCTGATAGGCATTTTTAAACTGGGAACATTAGGAGCATGTGCATTTTATTTGATGTTTTTCCAAAGTTATGTTCTGGATTCCATGCTGCTAATACATTTTGACAATATCTGAGAAAAAAATTAAAACAAAACTCATCAAACATGCATATGAAAAAGGCTGAGAAACTAGTAAATAGTAAAGGGAAATATCACTCAAGCAAAGCCATTCTAAACCTCTTGGTAAACTTGACAAGGATATTTTTATGGGGCAATGGACAAGGCAGGCTCCACTGAAGGTGTATGAGACTATACCTGAAGCAGTTTCTGTGCATGAGACTAGGTTTGTAGTCAAGTGACTTTGGAATATGTATAGAGCAATGACTAAAATTGGTTGGTTGGTTGGTTGGTTGGTTTTTGTATGAAAAGAAAGCTATTTGAGGTAGACTGTACTTCCTGTATAAAAAAAAGCTGAAATTCCAGTTTACAAACCAGGCACATATATCCTCAATCTTCTGCTTCACATGTAGTCCAGACCTTCTGGTATAGTTGTTGGGGGAGGGCGAGGAAGATGGGAAGAGAGGAAAATGCCACAGCTACAATTAAATGGTCAATTTTACTCAGATCTTGGCCCATCATCATCCAAACTAGGCAGAAGTTAGAACACACACTGGACTTCCCTTGTATTTTTTTCATGCAAATGTCCTCTTTATGGAAATTCAATGAACATCAAGGCGGAGAAGGATGCAGGGGAGACGGATGGGAAGAGGAGACTGAGTGCTGCACAGGTGTGCAGCAACCCAACTTTTTCAGCACAGCCAATGAGACAGTGATCAAGACCTTAATCTGTATTGAAGAGAATTTGTCCCAAATTTATTTCAAGTTTCCCTACCCGGATTACTTATTTATTCACTGCATAACTCATTACAAATATTTAAATCTCGAATTTCTATACCTCTGATGATTCTGTGTCCATACTCCTTTTGCTACTCCGTTGCTATTTAGTTTTGTAATTTGATTGGCTCAAGAAAGAGAGTTGCATAAGGAAGAACTGACCCAGAGAAATGAAACGCATAATATTACACTGAATGGCTGATTAACAAAAGGTAAGTTTATCATCTGGGGGTTTGTAGTTCTCTAGCATGTATAAATTTGGAGGTTCATCATGTCAGAATTCTCCTGTCATCAAGCTAACTTGATTCTTCACTGTGGGTGTTTTTACATTTCTTTAATTTTCCCAAGAGATATGTTTCCTTAACAGAATAAAGTCACCATGCACAAGAAATGCAGCTGGTTTGCGGATCCACTTCAGTGTTAAACATTATGAATCCTTTTATTCTTCCCATTAACCATCCATTAGTGATGCACTAGATCATGCTGAATTACAGAGAACTCAGACAGCTTTTTCTAGAGTATGTCTCTCCTAAAAAAAAAAAAAAAAAATCAATGTATTGCCTCTCTTCATATTTCACATCTGCCTCCCCTTCTCTGTGGTTGAAAGCTCTTTATGTCTTCTGATCTCAGACATAGGTAGGCACCACCTTGCAAACACATAAGACTGAGAAGGACATGCTGGGTCTGTGTGCCCAGTTTCCTACTATTGAAAACAAGACATTAAATCATGTGCTTATAATATTTTCACAATTAAAATTAAAATACTTCTGCTTTCTTTGTTTTGACCCTATAATTGTTACTGAAAACCTGTTCTTAAATGCCATGTGTTAATTTTCTCTCTATTTGTCAAGCTAAATGTATTCATGGTTAGTTTATACCCATCTGTTTTCCTGCTGATGCCATCTCCTGAGTTAAATAATGTGAGTTTTATCTTATAATAGTTTTATGGACCGTTACATGCCCTTCCTTCCCTTTCAGTTCAGTAGGGGCAGCAGTCTAAAACAATTAGCTCTATTCATAATGTCCCTTAAAACAAAACTTCCACTTAATGCAATACATTTCTAGGACTTCTGCATCCCCACACTACATTAATTGCACCTTTCTTTGAGGCAGGTGGCCAGAATTGAACATTGCTTTTCAAAGAAGGTCCTGTAAGTGCACAGCATCATGGCCTTAGATCTCTCTGTTCTCTGTCTCACTTTCATATCCCAGAACTGACTTACCTTTTTAAACAAATACATCAAACCAGTAGCTCAAATTTATACTGTTTTGCTAGTACACAAAATTTTTTCTCATCTGCTTCTACTTCTGACTTATGACAGCCCCCCCCCCGTTATTATTAGTCCCTAAAATAAGTTCATACTTCATTCTATTAAAATTAATCTCATTTCTATTGTTCCTGTTCTCAAGACATTGCAATTTTTCGTTACATAAAATCCTGGTTCTCTGCTGTACTGAAAATGCCTCACAACTTTGAGTTATCATTAAATCTTGTTAGCAAACTGTAACTTTATGTGGCACCCACTCTTCCACAATAATTAAAGTGTTCTACTTTCTTTACAGCTGGTGTTGCTGTCTGCTGAACTACAGCAGCCATGCCTTGCTGTAAGAAAAAGCACACCAATCAGAAAATATCCAGGTTCTTAATGACTCACATCTGGGTGAAATTCCAAGTTTCAGTGCATGATCTCAAGTTAACCTTGCACTAGCATATTACTATAAATGTAAAATACACAATATTGTCGTTTCACTTCAGTTTCAGCACAAAAAATAGGTTTACAATGCTATAAAACTCGAACATTTGATTGTTTTCATCCTACCGATGCATTGAAGCAAAAAATAACCTTTTCAATATCTTTTATCACTAAAGAATGCTGACTGCTCCAGGGAATTAACCCACCTAATGCATTCAGAATCTTTTCTTGCAAATTCTATTTCAGAAAGTTTGCTTATATTTTAGAAAATGCAAGGGAAAGATGGAGGAGATGGGGATAATATTTCCACTTGGTTGCCACATCCAAGTATCCTCTTTCTTTTCTCATGAGCTCAAATATCTCCCTCTTGAGGGTTAATACTCATTATTACATTTGTTGTGAATTTCCAAATGCATGTGACATTTGGGTTGAGTTTGTTCTTTCTGCTGATAAAGAAAGCACATACCCTTGAAGTCAAGGATGAATAAGATTTTAAGTCCTTGTGCTAAAGAACAAAACCTAAACAAAGGGATAGTTGTGGTGCAGCTTGACAGTATGATACCGAGATCTAATTCTTATTCATCATAAGACAAAACATCTTTTAGTTATTCTTGTCTTTGACTTTACCTCTTGGACTTCCTTAGAAAAGATGAAATACATCTTCCTCTTTATACCCAACTATACAATAGGTGTCCTAGTTTAAAAGAGAACAGACAATGAACCAAGAGAACTGGGAGGCTGACAGCAGGGAAGTCCATCCCCCTAAAGGCAAAACATACTGCTTTTTTATTAAAGTGTGTCATGGACATGCTAAAAGGTATTTACAGCCCTCAGTCACAGTGTTTTAAAAACACCTGCTGTGTCAGAATGTTTCTGAAGAGAGATGGATTACACTAAGATGTGGAAAATCAATCTTCTGTTTCTCTTTCCTTTGTCTATTCCTGTCAATCATATGTTTCAGAAACCAATTATGCTTATGATAGCAGAATACATTTAGCCTTGCAGCCTTTGTGGGCATATGTTGCAACTGACCGTCAGTAGTGTGGGACTTCATATGCACATATTTGAATATCTGCGTCATGTAGTACAATTTTTGGCTGGTTTTTCCACACTCCAAGATCATCTTAGCTTAACAAAGTAAAAGTCTTTTTTTTGAGACAGTGTTCATTTTCTCAAAAGGATCTATTCAGAGGCTCCATCCCAGAAAACTGTGAGGACACTGTATCACAGAGACTAAATATGTCCCAGGCTCAAGCTGTCATACTTGTTATATACCACAGGAAACATTCAAGCTGGCAGCATGGCTTATGAATCATTATTGTCAAGGTGTTGCTAGGAATCTCATGAGACATAAGTATTTGCTCTCCCCTAAAAGTACTGAGGGACGGGTTTTGAAAGATTATCTATATTTTAACATTGTTCTCTCTGTTTTCCCTCTTTTTTTTTAATTATTATGTGTTCTAAATTTATGTATGCCTTTTAACTGTTGTTGGACTATCCACAGCATGGAACAGCTGACCACATCTAGGGGCAAGGGGACAGATTACATACGTGGTCAAAGGGAGTACAATTACTTTTAACTGTTAAAAATTCAGGGGCTTTTGTCCATTCAGGTGGCAGGGCTTTCTTGGCTGACTGATGAACTATGAAGAGGATGAAGAGAACTATGCATGGCTGATATACAGCTGCCAGGTTATCCACACATGTTCAATAGTTACACAAACTCCTATAAAATGTTTTTCCACAAGGATGCACAGCATCAGCTGTGTGAAGTGGGGTACACTGGCCGTATTTTGTATAATGCTTTTGTGAATATTGGTTTACTGCCAACTAAGAGGATCACCATGGGAAACAAAGAACAAACCCTTCTGGAATACAGCTACTCATTTTGAAATAGTGCATCTAAAAGCTGATTTTTCCTTTCTTGCATGACAACCTCTCCAAAATCACCTTTTGCCATACAGCATGAGCATCAACGTTTTATTTTTCCAATTTCCAAAGACCACAAGTGCTTTTTACTGATACAATTGTGAATAGAATATTTTCATGTGCCTTGACATGCTGTACTAACCCACAAATAAATAAGCAGTCACAACAAATTTTCTCCTGCATCATATCAACATTAGATGTGGCACAAATATAGCAATATGCCTGGGGAAACTTCATGCTTAAAGAGAATATATGTTTCAAATAAAAAGTGTAATCTCGTTTATATTTTAGTGGGAAACAATATACGCACAGGTAAAATAAATAATTAAAAAGCAGAGATGAACAAATTCAAAGATAGAACAGAAACAGAAATAGAACTATATATTTTTTCACTATGAAAATTTAGTCCATAACATACTTAGTTTCACTATTCCACTATTTCTTGAATAAACTTGCCATTAGATAGCTTGGACATTATACAGCTGCCTAAATTTAGGTGCCTACTACCAGCCATCCTGGGCTATCCAACTTCACTTTCATCTGCCCTTCTTGATGTAGATGAATGTCCTGTAAGTTCTGTGCCACATCTTCCTGCTCCAGGCTGACATGTCAGATACTCTTGCACATACACAGTGACCCTAAGTATCCATGTTAGCCAACAAAATCTCATTCTGCAACTCTGTTCCACAACTGGACATCTAAATTTAGGAATCCCACAAACCCAACATGAATTGTACCTCCTTTGAGCCATTGGGGATGTCTTAGGATACCAGAGGCACGGTACTGGCTGACATAACACGGGACTTGAGGGAGATCTGTGCCCTCCTGGAGCAATCCTGAAGTGCTCCCTAGTACACTTAAATAGTACTCAAAGCCTATTTTGTGACAATCAAATCAGACCCATTAATTTCTCCAGGCTTTTCCAACATATCCAAGTGTTTTTCGTCAGGTCTGTACTTCGCATTTATTTACAAACAACAGCAAATATGTAAAGCTTATAATAATACAGAAATAAGATCATATTAGTTCAGCAACAGCCTGGCCCTTTCTACCTTATGTTATTTGCAGAGGATTTAGCTGATGTTGTCATTTTCTGGTGTGCACAGACCATACAAACAAAGCGTTTAAAGTTCAAATGCAGAAATTTGGCCACAGCTACAAACAACAAATTGACTAGTCTTAGCAATGAAATGTTAATTGGTGTCTGAGAGATTCAGTTCACAATAAAAGAGCATACAATGCTTAATCCTTGCCAATTTAGAAATTTTTAGCCGATATGATTATCAAAAGAAGGAGTATATGGGGAGTTTTCATATGTAATATGTAATCAAAGAGTCACCAACAGCCTTGCCCACAGGGACGGATCTGTGAACACAGAGCTGCCATACCTAGTTGTTGTTATGCATTTCTTTTTCTCTGAGGCAGAGACCTAACAGCTGTATTTGGTAAAAACATAATCCTTCTTCTTCAGCTTCAGTTCTCCATATCATTTATTAATTTCTCAAATGCCCAGCCTAGAAATGTTTGCCATTACACACTACTATGAGCAGTAGCCTGGTAAGAATGGTCCTCTTGCAGCTTATACTTGATCTTCCATACTGATTCAATATAAAAGCAAAGCACTGAGGTTAAAATGTCAAACTGAAAGACTATATCCTGTGAGCTGAAGCTACTTAGAGAAAAAATGGGTGGCTAGACCAGAGTTTCTCAACCTTTGCAGGGAGAAGAAGGAGGCAAGATGCAAGGAAGAGGAAGCACATGCAGCCCCTGCCTTTTATGAACTCTGCCTTAAGAGAGATTCAAGTTCCACAAAAAACACTTGATGCAGAGGGAAGCAAGTAGCAACTATTTCAAATGAGTTAGAAAATGGACATGAGAGGTAAAAATACTGTGACGTTCCTGCTGTTGCTCATCTGAGACCTTATACCAACTGCCCACCTCAAACACCTAATCCAAGTAATCCAAAGTTTAAAAGAAGGACCCTATGCCCAGCAGAGTTCCCACAGGCATCTTGGACATAGTTTGTGTGTGTGTACGTCTGTACACTTGTTTGTCCACAGTAAGGGCAGACACATCTCAGACTCAACACCTGGAGACAGTGGTGCTTGGAATCTGGCACTGCACACCCAGATCAGCAGCCCTGGACATGGAGCCCCTTCATAGCTGGGGCTGGACCCCTGGGGGAAGGTAATGTTCTATGGAACTGAGCAATCTTGTGGGTTTAATGTGTGCTCCTACACAGGTGACTGAGGTTCATCACTCCCACTGACTCCATGTTGTCTCTGCAGAACAATTACATCAAGTGCAGGACTAACCTAGAGAGAACCAGCAGAAAACATGGAGCGTCAGGTTTCATCCATCACCCTGTGTTCACTGCATTCACAAAGCTGAGCCTGCTCTGAACAGGGCTGCATTGCAGAGAGTGAAGCACTCTCTAGGCACGAAGAAGCTTGAAAACTTGTGAAATGAGCTGATTGTGTGACTGCTTCAGCCCAAACACCCTGACCATCCCACTGCATAATAACCATGCTGGGAACCATTTTCCATCACAAACGCTTAAGGTGATACATTGCTGTCAACTGAGACTACAAGCAAATAATTTTATTGCATTATGAATGACTTTTCATTTTGCTGCATGAGGGCAAGATTTGGGGTTGGCCATATGAAAAATAGTTTAAATCTGATGGATAAACAGATGTTTTCAGATAATTGCCAATTAAATTATTCATAATGTTGACACATTGCCATCAGATTTCCAGATTAAAAGGAGTACTTTTTCCTACTTAACCAATACTAACCACTCTGCCAACTCCTGTTTTGGAACATTTAATACAAAAGGATATGCTCTTCTACTCTTCACACATGAAAAAAAAAAAAATTAGTAGAAAAATCTTTAATGCCCCAGATGACCATGATTACAAGGTGTGCATAAATATGCTTCCCCTTGTGACATCTATACTGCTCACCACACTGGTTTTCAAGTGCATACACCATGCTGCTAAAGGGCAGGAAAGCTGGTGAACTATTACTTGTACCTGTTTACTACCAGTGAAAACACACAGTATCCCAAACTTACATTCTGTGGCATATATTTTGTGAGTAAATCAGAAAACAGTGAAACCCAAAGATGCTTACATTTCCTGGATAACAGCTCATTAAGATTCTTTTCCACCTCAGTGGCAGAGCTGTGACACTTGCACCAGAGCTCTATCACATCTTCCAGACTGATATCATTTCAATCAGAACGTGAATTTCATGACTGCAGAAGGTCGTCAAGTCAAAGACTGTGTCTGATTTTTAAAAGGGTTGGATAATTTTATGACCATTAATAACACTTGCAGTTCTGCATGTTAAGACAAGGTAATCAAATGTCACGCTTCGGAGTGTAGGCTGATTGCCATATAGGTCAGGAAGAATATTTTCACCAATGTACACCCTTGCACGAAATAAACTTGCAAATAAAGTTCAACAAGTGAAAATCTTAATATCAAAAGCTTTATCTTCTCTATTAAGTCTTGTTTATATTTGGGTACTACATAAAACAAAGGTGGTGTGAAGGACCAAGCAGCTTTAAAAAAGCATTCACGCAAGTGCAGTATCTAAAAAGAATGAGGTGTGAATCTACTTCACAGTGTTTTCAGGTGACATGCAAGTTCCAAAGATTAAATTTCTAGCCCTCTTTGGAAATGTTTCTCAGCACAGAATCACAGAAAATTAAGGTTGAATGAGATTTTGGGAGGTCACTGGGTTCATCTCTGTTATCCAAGGTTGATCAATTAAGTTTGTATGAAACAGATATTTATCTAATCTCTCTTTAGACTTCCAGCAATGGACATTCTACAGACTTTTTTTTTCCCTAGAATTAGAACTTCTATGTTATTCTCAATTCATAACTTGAATCAGGTAAATTATATGATAAATACAACATATATGTAATTCGATGTAAGCACAGAATGCTGTTAAAACTATATTTTGTCAAATTTTTTAATTTAGCTGCTAAGTTTTTGCTCTTTCTGAAAATGACCAAGGACCTTATCACACCTGAGGGTAGCACACACTACCTGAAACTAGTAGTTTGTGGCTAAAGGAGTGTGTCGCCTTTGGATGTCCAGGGTTGAACAATCCGGGGGTTGCGACCTTCCTAGAGAAAGCGTCCTGCCAGGGAAGGGCCTTTCCAGGGGCCTTAGCAACTTCTCCAGCGTGAAGGGCGATTTCAGCAAGTGTAGTGACTTCTCAGCTACAAGTGATAGCAGCTCTGTGGGATTCAGCTCTTTGTGAAATCACCCGGGCAGAACTCGGGGACAGAGAGACAGGAGCCTCGTTTGGCAAATTCCACACGGGTAGCTTTTTTGTCCAGCAGTGCCTGTGACTGGGGGCCAAGGGCAAAGCTCCCTGGGGTCAGGGGTAGGAACAGGGGTTTATATAGGAAAGGCAGGGGGTGGGGTAGAAACCAATTAGCCAATGGGACACAGACTATTACCATAAAGAAACAAGGCATGTTGGGAGGGGCTCTTTTCCTCACCATGACTGCGAGGAAGGTTGCTTACCTCTAGGGAGATTTGGCGCGGAGGCTTTTTTCTAGCAAGGGAGTGCAGAGGGCTCTTGGCCAAGGGCTCACAGCCTTCCAGAGAAGAGCATTCTCCAAAGCTCTATTTGCTAAAGTACATCTGCAGATATTATACATATCAGTAATTTGTTTTATTTATACAGTCTCCATGGTCTGTCCATTTCTTAACTTTCTCAGAGTCACCTCCCCAAATCTAAAGACTTTATCCTTGAAATCTACAAATCTGCCCCCAAAAAGGAATTTTTTTATGGTGCATCACACAGGCATCATAAAAATACCTTTTTTTCTTCAGTTAATAAAAATAACATATAACAGACCATTGAACTAACTGGTATGGAAATTAGATTTCCACATCAAGGAAGTCTGAGAGCTTTTGCAAGGAAGCATGAGGGAGACATGTTTTGTGCATGATGGTAAAAACTTTCACAGTTTAATCTGCCAACACGTTCAAAAGACCTTCAGAAATGAAGGCAGGTAGAAAAGGTTATGTTTAGTTCTTGACCAAAGAGTTATGTCTACCTTTTCAAGAGTCCTGCATCTGACAGTGACTTAGACTCTTACAGGTTGTCTATCCAAAAATATGACTCATTGATCTATGCGATTTTTTACCTTTTATATTTAGTCCACAGATTCATGAAGGTCACTTCAACCATGGCAATAAAAATTATTATCACTATCATTATAATTTCAAAATTAGTTTCAGATAATTAGTTTCTTCATTTCCAACTGGTTTTCCCTTAAATTTGTCAGATAGGAAATCTAATTTTTGAGAAATTAAAACTTATTGGTGTATTACTTTGGTCTACATATCTAGTAAGGATTTTAAATTAGATGTCACACATAGGTTTTCTTTTTATAAATGGAAGAAATTGTTCTTTTAAAACATTAATTTTGTTTAGATACTATTGTAGAGGTAGATGAACTGAATGACAAAACTGATAAAACTGTTGGCCAGATTTTTTAAATTGTTATTTGTTATATATTTTCTAATTTATTTATTTGGTCTCTTTGGAACATCAAAAATGGAAAAATAAGTTTCAGAAATTTGTTTTTTAAAGAACTTAAAGCTTAGAACAATATATTTATGAAACTATAAAATACAGACTGTTATTTTAAGATGAGTAACAGACAGACAAGCCACTCAAGCATCAATAATTCTAATGTGTAGTGACTTTAGCCTCCAATTCTTTGTTTTACCTGGTTCTGCTCTTTATAATTAATCTCTTATCCTCAGTTTATGCAAGAGGCATGGGGCAGGGGCTGTTATCCTGCTCAAAACCTGCCTCACAAAGGCTGAAAGTCTTCAGTCAATATTGGAGGGCCTGTCAAAACAGCATAAGAGCACAACATGGGGAGCACAGAATCGTGTGGTCCTACGACTAGCAGAAGCAGTCACAGCAAAATTAAGGCAGGGGTTTGAGCTTGGGTCTAGGAATGTGTCAGCAAGCTCAGATGAGTTTTGATTCCAGGGCACCCAGCTTCTGCCCACTTGATGCAGCAGAAAATTATCTTGGCTGCCTACTCTTTTTAACAAGATAATCTGCAGATTTTGAGTGCACAGAACCAGGTTCTTCATTATTCTTTGAGAACAAGAGACAGGCAAACAGTTTATGCTCAGTCATTTCAAAGTTTAAAGAACGCTCTTTTATGTTTTCTTCTGAGTTGATGCTAATTTAAATAAAAGCGTTGAAACCTGCCTGGAAAGTATCTTAATCCTTAGCATTTGGTTGCCTTTATTTTATCCCTTTGAAGGTTTAGACAAGTTTATTTGTGAATTATTTCATTTGAAAGTATATGTGAAGTTCAGCATATATATAATGGAACATATAGAATGTGAAATGTTCCTGGGTATCAAGCTGAGGACATTAAAAAATACTTTTTGTATGTAAGTGTTGTCAGTTAGCTGGGCTACTAGAAGATCAGACAGCCAAATTAGAGCAACTGCTTGATTTTCTTGTGAAGATTGATGGGAATGACAGAATAATAGAGGACATGCAGTTAGTATCAGCTGCAAAGGGAGTCACGACATCAGGAAAGGTGCACAAGCTGTGAATTCACAGCAAAAACTTATTTCTAAGGCATGGCATGAAAAAAAATGGAAGTCAGAAGAAAAGGCACTAAGTAAATGTCTGCAAAAGAAGCAAAGGTAAGGTGAGTACTTAGAACTGAGTGAGTGGATTAATAGTCTTGGAGAACTGAGTCACTCAATATCAGAAAGCCTGAGAAAGGCTGCGGAGAGGAGGGAGATTGTGACTTAACATGCGAGCAAGCTGTTGAACATAAAAATAGAGATGTATTCATAATAAAAGGATCAATGAAGCACTTTATAGATAGCCATTTCTGTCAGATAAGCTGACATAAAGGAGAAGTATCAGTCTACAAAAGCTGAAAATATTACTAAACGTTTTGTAACAGGTTAGAAAATTGGGAATTATCTGACACGTCTATTCTGCATGTTCTGCTGGTGATACAAGCTAAAAAGGTACCACAACCAAGAGAGATTAGAAATGTTACCTAGAAATAGAAATATTGGTGTAGATTTCACTTGACAGCATGTGGCAAAAAACACCTTAATGTCTGCAGCTGTGGTTAGGGCACTGAAATGTCTTGGTGGCTGCACTCCAGATGTCTCTTGTCATCCATTGTAGTTGCCAGGATGCAGAGAGGGATTTAGATCAGCATGCACATGAAAGGAGTAGGACGAGGACCCCAAAGACAATAGTGTGGGATCATGTCATCAAGCTGATTCTGTGAGCCTGCAGAGTCCATGGGTGGGATCCATCCCACATAGTCAAGTGTTGTTGATGTCAAGTGTTTCCAGAGGATGAATCTTCTCCACATCCTGTCAAGAGGATGTGGTCACTAGCTATCTGGAAGTAGGTCTCTCCCTGCATTGGCAAGAAAGGGAGTTTTAGGTGCCTGGATCACCCTTTTCTGTCTAAATTTTAGATTTCCAAGTTAAATCACATGAGTTCCATGCAGGCCTTTGGCACAAGTGTACAGCTTGGTAAAGACACTGAAATCAAGCCAGAATTATTCAGTTTCTGTAGTGGCTGAAAGGCTGTGTTTTATCTACTGTCAGAACTCACAGCATGCATTAAGCCAAATGCTTGCTGGTAAGGATGGTAAGTACAAAGCAGGTTGTTAAAAACAGATGAAAAAAGTAAAAGTCTACCTGAGGTTGGAGGATGGATATTACATTCAGGATAATAAAAGTACCTGATAAAAAGTTAAAATATTCTTGCAGTGAAAATACCATGCAGTGCATAGGAAAATTAAGTTACATAGTGATTACTGGTAGCATGAAACAAAAACCTGCAATTTTATCTGACAATTGAGGCAGTTAAGTGTAATTTATAGCCAAACAGGGAGTCAAATGATTTTCAGCAGAGAACCTTTAGTGAGGTTAGAAAAAGTAGATCATGGCAACCTTTTAGAGATAAGGGACACCTCCTGAACAAGGCAGAAACATTGATCATGAGGCATTTTAATTACACTGATATTGATTAGGATAACAGGAATGCAATTATAAAGAAGAACACATTCTTAATTGTTACATATTCTTAGTGCAGATGTTTTGTTTCAAGTAATTCCTTGAGCAGGTTTTATAGTCCAAGGCTATTTCATGTCTAATACTAAGAAATGAGCTAAATATAAGAAATCACATTTAAGACACAGAGTGTCCTGGATCTACTTATCAGCCTATCATTGAGTTTGAAATTCTCATGAGAGAATGCTGTGTACTAAAAGTGTTTTGACTTTGAGAAAAAGGGCGATTAAAGAAAGCTGGATGCTCTGAGGAATGTTGATTGGAATTCTATAATGTATGAGAAATCTCCTGAAGAAGGGGAGGAAATATAATATTTAAGAAACAACTGATGAGAAGGTAATTGAAATTCATCTCAAGCAAATAGCTGTTCTCCTGAATAGAGAGTAGAATGTCAAGCAAATTAAATGAAAATATAACAGAATAATAAGTCTAACTCAAAACTGAAAATTGGAGTATGTTTCTTCTCAAACCTTCCAGTTCAATTACACGCCTAAAAGTGACTGCATTTTTCTACCATTAAGAGAGAAAGCCTAAGATAAACAGAACTAGAATATAAGAACACGTTGCCAACAACTAAAAGCAGATTAAATCAATCACACCTCTTGCACATCATTTAATTGAGAAAATGTCATCAGTGAATTGTCTAATATTCCAATCTTGTTTATGCTACTGTTAAGATTCTTGATCTTCAATAAAAGCAAATCAAGCAAACAATTCAGCCATGAAATCGCACAAGCTTTACAATTTATATTTGTTCTTTCCTCTTCTCAGACCGTGCAGCAGTTCACAGTAGGTGACCTCCCTACTGTCTAGGTCAGAGACAAAAATCCTTGGCTGAATAGAATAAGAATTTCTGTGTATGAACATATCCTGGAGAACAGCATCCAACAGATACTCTGTATGGACATTTTCTCTTCAAGTTTAGAAACCTGAGAAATGTTCATCTGCATCCTGTTTTCTAATACTTTGAGGATCTGGTTCAGGTCAGCCTCAGCGTCTTTGTCTTAATTCATCTGACATGTCCTAGGTCAGAAAAGTTATATTCAACCATGATTTCCAGAAACGATTCGTTGTGCTTCTGCTTGAGCAAAATCACTGACATCCTGCAGACCAGATTTACTAGGAAGTCATAAGAGATTAAGTCTTTTCAACTTAAAAAACTGGGGGTTTTTGTCAGAGACCAGAGCTCACCAGCATGCTAATGCTTTCTTGGTTTTGCAGAAGCAGGAATTGCTGGAAGGAGTTTCAAAGGATTAATGCTGTTCCCAGAACAGAGCCCAAGTACATGCATTATACACAAATGCTTACTTTGAATAAAATGATTGCTGTGTTTTTACCCAACAGTATTAGCAGGTTTCCTCATCTTAAAGACATCACAGATCCCGTAAAATCTGGGCTCTCTCTGGAGTCATGTTAGCTCTAGCTCCGGCTGTAATTGCACTTTATGCTACAGAGCCCTTACATCTGAAAAAGCCTGCAGCTGTTGAATTCAACTCATACGGATCATTGTAGAAAAAAATTTCTAAGGAATAGAATAGTTGAGGACAGTTTTCTTACAGCAACTGTAACCACTGAGATTTCAATTATATGAGCCCTTGCTTCATAATTAAAACATAATCACAGTCAGTTGGTATACATACATCTTGGTCAGCCTCACAGCTGGGTGTGGATCTCTGTGGAAACGAAACCTCTGCCAGTAAAGAGGAATCTGTAAAATTTTCGATCTGTAATACTGTCAGATCAGATGTGAGACTGAAGTCTTTAAGAGAGGTAACATGAGCTGAACACACCTTTACCTTCCCACTGCCTTCACTGTGAAGTGGCTGAGGACTGATCAGCTGTATGGCATTATTTGGTCCTGATGGCTTCTCCTTTTGAAAATCAGATGCAAAAGGTTAACTCATACAGTTAACATCGTTATTTTGGTAGCCTTCTTTACAGATGATCCTGTTCAGAATAATAACCTTCCCGCAACGTGGAAACATGGGGGCTTTTTTTTACTATTATATTGTATAACTAATATTTCTCTGCTTTCTCCACAATTTCTAAAATTTTTCTATCATATTTACCTTTTCACAATGTCTCATTCATAGCTCTGAGGCACCCTTATAGTATTAAATCAACTAAGATACCATTTCCAGGTGGTAAATTTACACGTGATAATCTTTACATGCATGACCTTGCATGAGATGCAATTAGATTTCATCCCACTTTGTAATTCTATCCTCTGAGATAACTAGTTCTTCCTGTGTTGATAGATCAGACTTATGAATTACGGTGCCTCCCAGCTTGCATCTTCACATTCCTCCCCACAATGTTCAAGTGAAAAATTAACATTTATATCAGATCTTAAATCCCTTTGAGGATCTCTATTGACAGTTTCCTTTCAAACCAGGAGTCTCACTTCCTAACATAATCCCTTGGTTTTTAACTTTTGGCCAATTTGTTAATTTTCACATAATTACAGCTGTCTTCTCCATATGAATTAATAGTTTCCCATGTGGCATATCTGTTTCTTTTAGAAGATCAAAGAGATTCTTTTGGTTTTTCACCCCTATTGGGAACATAAACTATCCTATCAGAAAGTGTTTTAAGTTTGCTTGGCATTTTCATTTTCTCAATTTTAATATCCTTTACAACTTGTTTTGGCATATCGTGGAGAAGAATACCATTACTCTCTGAGTAGACTCACTACCTGAATCCTTATTATCTAATTTTATGTGTTAGTTTGCACAGTTAATCTGTTACTTAGACCATCCAATTGATTATAGTAATTTATTTGAATTAAATGTTGCCATTCCTATTTCCATACCTCATTTTCACAGGCCATCCTGGGTTGACCCTAGAGATTTATCATGTGTTAGTGGTCAGGCAAAGTAGGACACAGGTGGCTTTAATGTTAGCTAGATGGTGTCCAACCAGTAAAAAAATTGCATTTCTTGCCCCACACCCTCTTTATTTTAAACAGCTAGTAAATGTTTCTTTTCATTTCCTTCATGAGCACAAAATAAACTTTCATTTTGGCACACCTCACATTTCAGGATTTGGAAGCTGTAGCTTTCTTTACTGATTACACTCTTTTTTTCATTCTTTCTTAACTCTTCAGTAATTACCAAAGTCCCGTCAGTAGTGCTATTTTACATGTATATGTCTGGAAATAATTTCAAAAATCTATATTAAAAGGATAGGTGAAGAGCCATTGCAATTTGAATTCGTATTTGGACTACTGGTATTTATAAAAAAGGTTTTTCTAAGGTCAGGTGTGCTTTAGTGTAGCTGACTTCACTAAATATTTTCCTTAATTCACCAAGGGTGATTCTTTAGAACAGAAATGGCCCAATTTTTCTTTTCAAATTACTTTGAAATTTCATATCAATTTATTGATATGAACTGAGACTTCTCTAGGTCTAAATTTATTTTCTATCGCTAAAGGTGTTTATGATTGAAACTCAACTCTATATTATTGTATGAATTTTGGATCTGAGCATAGCCATGCATATTTTATTTCTAACAACTTCTCAACAGAATTTGTCTTGAAATTCATCCAGGTCACATTTTAATACTTTAGCAGTTTATGTTTTCTCAAATCTTTCCCTTTTCTGGTCTTTGCACACATCAGGATCCAATATTGCTACATGACTTCCCTCCTTAATTCTGTTTTCTTCCTTTAAAACACATACTTTAATTTTATTTGGATAATTATTGTGCTGTATTTCTAACAACAGTTATTTATTATTATCTACCCAGAATGCCAGTAATGCCTGCTTTGTTTTTTTGCCTAAAGCTAAGCTCTTTGCATTATACGTCGAGCATTTGCATTGTTTCTTGTTTCCTGCACTTTAACTCCTCTGGAAAAAAATATTTTTGTTGTGACTAAATACCTTGAATTTGCTAACGGAGAGGTAACATTTGAGGAAATCTCAGAGCCCTCCAGGCACCAGCAATGTTCCCAAGTTCTAATTGGAAAAAGATTAATGTGGAGCTGTGCTATCCTCCTGCAATACCACATCACCTTGGAACACTTCGCTCCTGCGAGTAATTTTCTTCAGAAAAAAAAAAAATCACATTAAACAGTAGGTGTCCAAACTAATGGCAATATTTCAGTTCAGATTTTGTGTTAGGTTTTGCATCATGTTCCATCACACAGCACACGTAGTAAGATTCATCATATTCCATCAACCAGTTTTGCTAAATGTCAGGCTTTTAATAAAGGGAAAGGGCAAAAAGTTTTAAAGGGTTTGCATTGCCTTGTTAATCAGCACTTGAAAAAGTTTTGAAGAACTCCGTGACTCATTAATTTAAGAGTGAGTTTCTGGAAGCTATAACATATCTGAAATCCAAATTTTCTTTTAACAATCAGGGGACTTCAGCTGCTAGATTTCAAATGTTAAAATGTATACTTATATGTGCAGCAAATCTGGTTTGCCGAGAAAATATATGCAGGCAGCAAAGTAATTTGTCAATACTGACTAGAAGAAGTTATCACAAGAACAGACTTTGAAAAGTGTTGGTTCTTCCCATAAAACCATCTCCCCACCTGCTCTACAGGACAGACAAAGTTCAGTAGCAGCTATTACCAGCTATTAAAAAGTCTGTCCTCACTCATAAAGAGATAAGCTGGACTGACAGTTCAGCATCACTAGGCAAGTACAGTTGTTGCTTGCCAACCATTAAATGACAGACATAAACAGTCCAAGAAAACTAACAGATGAAAACTTTTACTGTCATTCTTTGAAATTAAAAATAACCTCACCACTTCTTTTCGCTTTAATTCATAACTCTTTGTGAGTTCCCTCACAGCATCTAGCATACAGAACTGAACTTCCCAATGCCTGTACACAGTGGGTAGCATTATTTCATTTGAATAGTTCAATTATCCTCTGTGAGGGTGCTTCAGTAACAGCTGCTCAATGGAAGTATGGGTGGCAGAATCAGACCCTCAGCTTATGTGGAGTTCAGCATCCCTTCACTGTTTACTTTGATTAAATACATCACTACACATTTTCGAGAGGAAATGCAATTTTCGCTAGCAGTAACTCAGCAACTTACAGTAAAAGGGGTAAAAGCTTTGAGCAGACAATTCTGGGTGTTGGAGATAGTGCAAGTGATAAAATGATGTATAAAATGACATGATAACAAACACTGACCATATCTCTGATTTTTCTTTAGTAGCAGACAATATCATCGTTCACACAGCTGTGAGCCATTCAAGAAGGTATTATCCTGTGAGTTCTGACATCAAAAAACTTATCGCTTCCAGCCCTACAGTAAAGCAGTTTAGTAGGTAATAAAAATGAGCAGGAAATTTCCAGAGTGGTCTGAGTTGACAGCAGAGACCAAATTTCCACAAAGTGGTACAGTTATATATAATTTATATCTCTCTGCACCATCTAATCCTCCTGAGGAGATTAATTCTGGCAGAAGGCATGCCATGGAAAGACTAAATACCTTGCCTCAGGGTCCACAGTTTTTATTTCTTCCAGAGGTTCCTCAGGAATGCTGTTGATAAAGGCCAAAAAACCCCATATTTTTTTCTTTATGTCTTTTTGCAAATCTTCTAGAAGTCCATCTCTATTCCTAATTAAGATGAAGCCCCTGGTTTTGTTCTGTCCTTATTTTTCAATGAGCTTTAAGCTAGACTTCCTGATTGCCATTGCAGGACAGGCTAATAGCTAACAAAGAGAAAAAACTCAGCAGTAGTCTGTAGTATAGAGAAAAGCATAGCACATCTACTATGACTAAGGTTCAATTCTACCGGTTCACACTTCTGTTATCCTAACACTGCAAGAACTCAATTAATTAAAAGGTAGCTATGGGCAGAAAAATCGATACTCAATACTCAAATAAACAATATTCCCGAGTTCTGTTCAAATAGCAGCATCGTGCAAACTGCTATGCCAGAGGTATCCTTTGTGAATTCTGTCCTCAGATTCCCATTTTTTTTAAATGCTCTCTTATAATTTCACATTGACAAAGGAAATAAATCATGGAAGATATGGTCTGCGTTGGAAACAGAGCCATAAAAAACCCACCAAAACCGAAGAGCAGGATTCAATTCTGGACTGTAGACACCTACACATAGGTATGGACCATCTGCTAGGTTTCTGAGCTCCTGTTTTAATCAGAAGAGTTCCCGTCCTCTATTTAGCATAAACTTCAAGTGGTATTTGAAGCACATGTGAGAGTCATGTCTGGCCTCCAGCTCCTCTCCTCTTTCCTGTAAGGTGCTCTACTCTATGTGGATATTCTGGATACTTTATGGCATCTGAAAGTGGCACAAGATGCCTGCATTCAGGAAGCTGAACTGAAATCCTGGTTGACATGGTTAGTGGCATCTGCTGAGCCAAATCTCCAGGTTCAACTGACCTTATTGATTAAATCTCCCTTATCTGTAATGAAGCTTTAGTCACCCAGCATAGGCAATACTTGCATGAATACACACCAGCATTTGAAATGTTCTGTGTGCATCTGGACTGGCAGATGGAGGACAGGGTGCAGCGTGAGATGTTTACATTTAGGCACTTGCATCAAGCCTCCTAATTATGTTGATTATCTGCATTTGGATGTCTTAATGTAAGGGCTAAGTCCTACCCAGGATAGCTTTAGTTTCCTGAGACACTTCAGCCACATACCTAAGCTAATAAATTGCTAACTTCATTAAAACTGTCTTTTCAAGGGTCCATCTCCTTTTCAGTCATCTTTGAGGGGATAGGTTTTCTTGAAAATCTGGTTTTCCATTCTAAAGTAGTTTCAATATTAAATCCATCATTTCTCAACTGTCCGTCACTGTACAATGGATATGTTTTTATATGCCTTTGTGCCACCACGGTCTTGTTTATCTTTCAAATCTTGAGCTCTTTCAAGAGATCAATATATCCCCTGGTTCCCAATTTCAACTGGAACAATAATGGAAAAATATTTCATGAAATATATTGTTTGGAAACAAATTGTTGAAAAAATTCTGTTTGCCAATATTAGATGACTGATTCACTCTGACAGCCCTTCTGGTTTTTGTCCATTTAAATTTTTCTTTCTCTCACACACTAGTAGACATACAACAGTACAGCAAAAAAAATAAAAAATTCAGCTCTAAAACACAGCCCTATGGACCTTGGAATTATAGCTTTCAATACGGCCTTCATACAGCTACAGTGTTCTCAGCTACCACGTCTTTTAATGAGACGTGTTTGGTCTGGCTTAGAATTGCTGAAATACGATCTCTGTCATGGGTACACAGATAGCCCTCTTCACTCATCTATCATTCCTCACTCCATGATTATTTAATGTCATGATTCCCTATGAGGAAAGCGTATGCAGCATATTCAGAGCTCAGTACAGGGTGGGTGATTTTTTCATGAAACAGGTTGTATTTCCTGACTTTCACAGAAGGAAGGAAACAATCTTTGTAGCAAAATATCTTTTCACAAAAGTAAGTGGGGAGGCTAAACTGCAGAAAATATCTGTGCTAGTTTATTTCTGATACAAATGGATGCTTTTTCTTGCCTTACTATTGATTTTCCCTGTACTTTGAAACTGTTTACAACTGTGAGTTCCAGCAGACATTTTTGGCTTTTCTTTACTCGGAAAAGAAAAATTCAGTCTTATCCACCACCTGCCCAACAACTCTGGGCACAGCAGTGTCCCATCCTTTGGATGACTCTAGGAAGTACTACAGTTATAGTAACCACCTAGGGTGCTTCCCTACCTTAATCTTTTCCTGCCTTTTCTGAGAAATATGTCTGATAGAAACTGAGTTTCTTGTTTCCTGAGTGTTTGGGGTTTTTTTTTTTATGATTATGTAAGCATCAGCCCTACTGGGAGCTGTGAGGTGGTAGGCTTCCCACAGAGGGGTGGTAGGTGGGACTGGAAAGTGAAGTATTTTAATTGTAACACTACACCTGCTTTTCTGTTAATGACACTGCCAGTCTGTTTCACTGTGGGTAATTTAGGACTGGAGTCACACTCACCTACAGAGAGATCTTTTTCCTCGCTCAGTCCGGCATTTTGAATGTTCCATCAAGTTCATCTTTTTCAAGAGCAATCCACATGGAGACAGGTTTTCTACTTCAGCTGTTATCCAACACAAAACTTGGTAAGGACTAGTCTATTGCATTTTTGTGTGCAGGAAATTTCAGCAGTCATGGGAAGAGCTGCACACATAAGGGTGACTCATGGGAACAAGAGCTTACCAGGCTGGACCCAAAGTACATCGTTACCTGGGAGTTGGTATCTGCCGGCTGACCCAGTGGCACACAAGAAACTCTGGAAAACATTGGACTGCTTAGTTAGCATGCCTAGGATCACTGAGCATGGGGAATACTGCATTTTAAATGCCATCTTCCCTCTATATAGCAGATTTACCCTTATATAATGGAGAAACTCTGATTTTTTAATTTATTTTTTTAAATAGCTTTAGGTAATACTTCTGGTCTACATAAATAGGCAGGAAGGCTGTAATTTTGTTAAAAACATTATACAATAACATATCCTTGAGAAATTTGATAAGGCCTGTCTATGCCACCATAAACATACTAAGTAAAGCCATTGTATTAACTTCATTTGAAAGAGCTTGCTAAGAGCTAAGGCACATAACAGTGGAATTGAATTACAGTGGCCTAATAAATTATCAGCCATTAGCTGAATTTCCTTAATTGCCTGCGGGCATGCTTTTAGTCCACCCCAATTGTGAGGTAATAAACGTCAGCGAAAAGGATTTCAGAACATTCAAAGCCTATATGACCATAAGGAGTCTAAATACTTTGTTGGACTGGTCCCCATGTCCTCATATGATATTAGATAGATCAACAAGGGATTTTTCAACTCATGTTTATAATATTATTTGTGATATGCTACTTGAACCACAGGCAAGAGCAAAAGGTAGAAAAGCCAAGGGACATGAGGGGGAAGAAAGAGATACTGATGAATCTCAAATTTGGAAGGCCTGAAATCTTTCTCAAAATAGGTTTGAAATTGCCAAAAGTAAGGGAAGAAAAGGGGAAAAAAAACCAACCAACCAACCAAACAAACAACAACAACAGAACAAACGAAACAAAACAAAGGCTTGCCAAAATAGAAGGCAGAGGGTTTTCAAAACTGCACTGTCTAAAAATACAGATTATCTTACCTTATTGAAGGACTACTATGGTGTTTAAGTCCCACTTTGTGTTTACCTTATGGTGTTTTCAGTTGGCTAGCAACGGGAATACATTTCAGTTTATTTAAATAAGTTTATCTATTTTGAAATCTATATGGATATTTTTATTGGTCCAGCACATTTTGAAATTGCAAAGTTAACATAAATAAAAATTCTGCTGTGAGCATTTAATTAAAAATTAAATCTCCAGAGTATTTCTGACTAGATAAAAATCTGATTTAAATAATTCATGTGAATCTATAAAGACAACTTGATTATCATTTGGATTTCCATTCACAACTTTAAAACACTGAGCATTCCTATCACTCATATCCTACCATGTCATGTAAAAACACATTTAGCAGTACCCAGTACCAATACATCTTTGGTCTTTACAGTCTTATAATGAGGTGTAACTTTGCAGTAATTTTTTATATGTAGAAATGGATTTTGATGTAATTACTGTGTAGGAATCAAAGGGTGGTGTGATTAATTGTTATTGTTTCTGAAGCTGGGAAAATATTTTAAAATTAAAAATTAACTTCTCATGGTCTTACTTATCTGGATTCTTTAAGACTTCTGACATCTGCTTTCTGTAAGAAACTACTGGAAAATTATTAGTTCACATGCTTGAATAGTCATGAAAATGTGAATGATAAACATGGACATGCAAATATTCACATAAGAATATGGCATTTATATGTGAAAGGGAATACCATTTGACACAGATAAAAGAGCTATTTAATGAGCCATAAAAAAAAGTTCAATCATATTATTTGCAGCTAGAGTAAACCACACACATATTACTGAGTTCCAATCACAGCATCACTGCATATGCTATATCAAATATACCTTTTTAAGAAATAAATACTCTTTGGCATAGCAGGAGTAGATATTGAGTCACTCAGCCAGAGCTCTGCTAAATGAAAATTTGGCTAGATATTTGCCAACTAACGCTCCATTTATGCCCCTTCATTCACTTGTCTTTTCAGTCTCTCTTTCACATCCATTTCATTTTTCATTGCATGAAGCCCTTGTCGAACTTTCTAAATATCCATCACTTAAAACATCCAAGTACATGCATGCACTTATACACGCACACACATTGTACACACATTTCATCTGCACATAGGTTCATAGTGCCTGCAAATAGGCACCACTACTAGACCAGCATACATGAAACAGAAATTGATATTCAGTAGATGCAGAAGTAAAACACAAACAAATTATTAGAAATGTGCTGTTAAAATTTGTTAAAGGCAAGAACAGTATTAAAATGTTTCAGCCTAGAAATTTAATACAGATTTGAATTTACTACAGGAACAACAGACCTTTCCATTAGTGACATTCATTTTTGTCTGACTTCCCAACCCCTCCACAGAACTATAGACTCCTTTCATCTGTTACCCCAATGTGACAGGCCAATAGGTTACTATCAAAATATCTCTGCTCTCTTTCCCTTTCTTCTGTTCCTCAGCCCATTTCTCTTGAAAAATAAAAGGATTTTAAAATTGAAATTCATTATTTAAATTTCGTGTCTTTAAATTTAAGGTTTCAAACTGAAGCAATGTACAGTCTTAAAATGTAGTACTCAAAATATATGTAATTTAATTGCCAAGGAATAATATCCCACAAAGTGTGAAAGAATTCTCTTTCATGCATACAAATGTCTGTAATCAGTATTTCAGAGAACCATAGAATGACTTGGGTTGGAAGAAACCTAAAAGACCACTTAGTTCCACGCCCCCTGCCATGGCAGGGAAACCTTCCACTAGACTACCTTTCTCAAAGCCCCATCCAGCCTGGCCTTGAACACTTCCAGGGATGGGGGAAGTGTTCTCACAACTTCTCTGGGCAACGTGATCCAGTGCATCACCACCCTCACAGTGAAGAATTGCTTCCTAATATCTAATCTAAACCTATCCTCTCACAGCTTAAGGCCATTGTCCCTTGACCCATCACTAAATGTCCTTGTCAAAAGTCCCTCTCCAGCTCTCTTGTAGCCCTCTTTTGGAACTGGAAGGCTGCTGTGAGATGTCTCTGGAGCTTTATATTCTCCACCCTGTGTTTACAATAATCAAATGCAAAAAGGCATGAAGAAGCTGTTCAGCACTAAGAGTCTCCTCACCTGTATTCCCTCTGAACTAAATTTTCATTGTAAGGTGAGTTCTGTACTGCCATTTTTTTGTATGGATATGGACAGGGAAAGGAATGGATAACAAAGGGGTACAAGGAAGGAAGCAATAGCAGGAAGGAGGGAGGGAAGGGAGAACTGGGAAAGATGGGAGGGAAAGGGGAAGGAAGAGATAAAATCTAGTATAAAATCTAGCAATGTAAAAAAAAATATCTAAAACAAAGATGGTATATTCTGGAATTAACTACTAGTATTTCTATAGAACAATGAAGCCAAACACTTGTAAATGACCTAAAAGTAGATATGGGGTGCAAAATAGTCAATCACGCAATGTCCAGCATGTCTCCAATTCAATGCAAGTGTGAAAAGGCAGCTGCTGCAAACATGTACCGGCTAGAACAGGTTCTCTGTTTTAAATGAGCTCACCCCCAGTGAACCTTGTTCACACTTTTTCAAACCAGGTAAATTTAAGAGGTGCGGAGAACTACTAGGATGCTGAGCAGAAACTGGGCACTATCTCAAGAAAGAATAAAAGAGCTTTGCTTGTTCAGTGTAGTAAAACAAGACTGAGAAGGGATGTGACCATAAACACATCATGAAGGAACAGATGTCACTGGGTGAAGGGACAGTCATCAGTGGATGAAAGACCTGAAAAGGTCAAAAATTATGTCAGCACAAAACCAAAAATGTGTAAACTGAGTATGATATATACTTAAGCTGTAAGTTACAAGGATGTGTTATGTGTATTTTGCATTAGCAAGATAATGGATTCATGGCCCCAAGGGGCCTGGTGTGGATTCCACGTTCCTAACCAAGTTTTACTTTTAGGAATTTGCCCACAGCTACTTGAAGTGTTGCTCCTGGGACAAGCAGTCACCACATTGCAGTTAAACGAAGCTGTCATGGTGAGTTACAGAGAAAAAGGTAGCATGTCAATTAAGCATAATGATGTGGCAATTAGCTTTTCATTTCAGCTTTCTAAATATATGCCATGGAATAACTAAAAAGATGCAAGAAATTTAATCTCTTCATCCTCTACTAAAAAATGGGGTATGTGAAGAAATGAAAAATATTTGACTACTCAGAAAATCTATTTGTCTTCTTTGTTCAGCATCTCCTTCTATTGATCACTATCAGTGCTGACAAATAGCTTGAAGCTGTGATCCTGAATTGATATTTAATTAAAATGAAGATCTATTCTAATTGTATGGTAAACACATCAGAGTTCTGTATGTAAATAATGTCAAGAGATGTGGGATAAGAGAGGAATTTTAAATAAGTGTTAGAAAGTTTGCAAAGGGGCTAGGGAGCAAATCATGCAGAGAAAAGCAATAATTAAATTCTGTCTCTAATTTATTTTTACACTGTATTCCACTCTTATTACACTGAAGTTTAAAGACTGATTTCTTATTCTCTTTGCTAGAATGAATAAATTACATGTACAATATGGGGTTTAAGGGGGGTTACATCACAAAAGTAGTGTTTTCTTCATCAAAGTGTGAAACCTATTTGTAGTATGAGTAGAGCATGTGTCTTCATGACATTGAAACTTACAAAATGAAATTACTGAAATGCCTTATATAGAATGGTGTTTCTCAGAGAACATTTTGTCTCTCAAGCCTGGTCAACAACTTTCTGTCACTGTGCCCTTTCTCCAAACTCATACATATCATTAATGGGGAGCACTGAACTGGTCTGTTGACTACTCAGAAGTCTCAGTCAGTTTTCCTTTATCAGATCCTCTACAAGCAGATAGGAACAGCCTCACATTTACAAACCCTGGTTTTCATGGCCTCAGACACCCTGATATCTTCTGGAGGGACAGCACAGAGGAATTTAAGCAATTCAGGAGATAGAGGAGTCAATGAGAAGAGGTGCTGTGCTGGACTTCATGCTCACAGTGAGAAGCTTGTTGGGGATGTGAAAGTCAAAGGCAGCCATGGCTGCAGCACCCATGACATGGTAGAGTTCAGGGCAGAGAGGAGAGTGAAAAGCATGTACACTCAGCTGGAGAGGGGGAATGAGGAAGACAGCATCAGACTTTTCTCAGTGGTGCCCTGTAGCAGGACCAGAGGCAAAGGGCAAACAGTGAAACGCAGGAGGTTCCTCATGAAGATCAGGAAGCACTTTTTCCTGTGAGGGTGATGAGCACTGGCAGAGATTGCCCAGGAAGGTTATGGAGTCTCCATACTTGGAGATATTCAAAAGCCACCACATTGTCCTGGGCAACTGCCAGGAGGTGGTCCTGCTTGAGCAGGGGTGTTGGACCAGATGAGGTACTGACCTATTCTTTTCCCTAATGATACAAGACATACCTGCAACATCTTCAACAGGTTTTGGTAGTACCTGTATGAACAAATAGTTTGTGAATAGTTCTCATACGTGAGTGAAGAAAAAAGTGCTCAGGAGTAGAGTGCATGCATACACTCATCACAGCTTTTATGTGTTTTGTTATTATTTAGGGAAGAGATCAAAGAGAAAAAAAGTTTGAAGAAAATTATCTCTGTAATTATATGGTCTGTGTGTCAGATTTTCCCCTCAGCTGTAATTCTAGGATTCAAATTATATTCAGTAGGAAGCCTTCACTGTTTTTACAGGCACTGAAAAAGTGCTTGAGAAAAACATGTGTTGATTAAATCAGAGTTCTTAAATTTTATTCGTTTTAGTATGTGGTTTTAAGTAATTTTTTTAATTTTCATTTTAAGACTTTTTATTAACATACCACTTTCTGTTGTAAGTTTTACTTCGAAATGACAAATCTTCCCAATGCAGTCAGCCTTAAGCAGAATTTTTTATTCTTCTTTCTTATTGTAAGTGTGCTTAACCATAGTGTAATTACATTAACTGCTCTGTTGTGTTTATCTTTGCAAGGACAAAAAGCCATCAAAGGTAATCATGTCTGTAGTAGAATGCAATGCCAGCATGTTACTAACCTGTGAATTATTTCTTCTACTGTGGGATATTAAAACAGATCTGACTTCAGCCCAATAACCTCAGCTAATGTCTGTGGGAGTTACTTTTCCACTTTGTGTCTCAAAGCAGAGAAATGAGATTCCCTGGGCTAAACGGTAAGGTGTGAAAGCTCCACTAACTTCAGTCATAGTTTAAACAGGAAGAAGGTATCAGTCTAAATTCCAGAATGAAAAGCACCAAAAGCCTTGGTAAGGTAGCACAGACATGGTTAAATTACCACAGGAAGCTAAACCATGGGAAGTAAATGTACCTTTTAGTGAAAGAGCTTATTTTTCTGTGTTTTACCTCAGTCGGAGACATGCAAAGAATAAGAAAAGAGTCAGGCACTGTGTCTTAGGTGAAACACATTCAGCTGAATAGCTGGTGCATATCTCAGCCTTAGGGAGTGGTTCCTGAATAGAAAGATGAGGTTTGGGGGTGCATCTTCAGGGGTGTGTATGAGTGTGCATGCATGTGCCCTCATGACATCTCTGAATGTCCAGACTGTCCCTCATCAGCAATCTGACTGATAATTTAGTAATCACTAATATACCAACACCAGCTTTTTTTCTTTTACCTCCACTGTAAAAGCTTGGTTGGATTCTGGCTTCCATATGCATTCATTTACTCTCCTTCCTAATGATAAATATATAGCCCATTAAATTTGGCTCATATACTTTTTTACTTTCCTTTTTTTACTCAAAATATATTTTTTCTTACCTACTGAAAAGTGTAAATATATTTCACTCAATTATAGGAAAGTCCATGGTAATTCACTGTTGCCTGACGCTGAGTTATACCTCTTTCACGCTCATGACAAAAACATAATAAGAGTGCTTCAGGGGTAATACTTTCAATGGCAAGGTGTACCTAGAAAACTATACAGTGCTAAAAAATAGAAGGATCCTCTCATAGGCTGGCTTTCCTTCCTGAGACTTCAAACATTCCCATGATATTCCACACCGAAAATGTTGTTTCTCCAGGTGAAATTTTATTTGGTTGTGAAACACAGCCCAGTACAGGTAAAATTGGACTTCTATATTTGAAGGAATAGAAACACAATAGTTAATACCATCTTATTTTCAAATCAGTAGCAATAAGGCAAAAGTTTATGTGGGGATTTGTGCTCATTCCTTCACTCCTTAAATGCCTACATGGGTAAAAGTCTTCTGGAAATCTAGTGGTACAATTGTTTTTCATGAGAAAATGCCTGTTGGAAAACAGGAAAAATGCTTTGTGAAAACACAGACATTTTCACTACCTTTCCTTATAAATTGACATATGGAAGGCCTTCAAATGAAACAAAACAGAAATTCTTCACCATTTCAAATATAATACCTATTTCTGTTTCAAAATTAGCTGTCGTGCAATGTTAATTTTAGATGCTAGGCTAAACTAGCATTAGTAAACAAGAAGTTAGTTTGCTTAGCAAACTAAACTGGACTGCAAAGCAAAATACTTTAGAAGCACTTTATATGAATTTAAAGAGTTAAAATTCTGATATATCCCAGAAGTGTTAATTTCACTTTCTTGCAGTTCTTATGGGTGTTTAGATGGGCAGAAACACTTAGCTTTCTACCAGTTAATGCTCTTTATAAGTGAAAATTAATAATCTGTTTCTTCTATAATTCTGGTCATATTATAGCTTGTTTTCATTCTCTGATATTATAAACTATTTTTTAATGTTTGTTAGTATCATAAGGTGTCAGGCATTACTCAGAAAGAATTAAGACTGTCCCTTATTCAATGAATTTGCAATCTATGTAAAATATTGTAACAGCAATATTAATAATTATTTTCCCTATGTACTGTCTCATTAATGATCTGTTCTCTATTTGATGAAGACTAGTATGTTGTGTTAATACAAGATCTGTGGAAATTCACTGTAAAGGGTTTAATTCTGTTTCTCGGTTTTTTTCTTCCTTAATTTGTTGTCGTATCTCTTAATTCCTTAAACTTGTATAGTAAGAAATAATGCAATAACATGGTATAGCTGCTGATTGTTCTTCAGTTGTAGCAGAATCACTGTAGAGACAGAATAAAATGGGCTGGATAATGCAGAAAGAGGGAAACAAATGAGTCTGGTAGAATTAGGTTAGTAAGTAGTAGTTAATTCCAGTAGTGGTACATTTTGATGTCCAAAGTAACAGACCTAGTAAAGAAATCCAGTATGTTTTGAAGAAGGCAAGGGTAAACCCCTAGATATAGACCTAGACACAATGAGCTCTTACTTCTATTTGATGAGCCACATTGAGCCATTATCCAGACTTCCATAAAAATAAAGAGGCTGGGAACCTTAGGTTCCTTTCTTTCAAACAAATCCATGAGGATTCCAGAAACAAACAATATAGAGCCCAACCACTACCTGAGAGCCAAAATACATACACATAGATCAAAAAGACTTTTTAAAAAATTGGGCTGCAAATAGTTTTATAGACTAAATTAATTTGGTCCTTAATTAGTGCTCCTTTTGCAATGATTTTCTGCATACCCTCAGCTAGTAGCTAATATGCAAATAAGAAAAACAAAGGGATTCAGAGGAATTATTTGTGAAGTACCCATGGAGAGTATATTTTTGTTTTGCACTGTACATCTCATTCTAACTGCTACACTCAAATGTAAGGAAGAAAAACATTCATGGTGATGCATTCATCATTTCAGAGGTTCTGCTTCAATTACCACATATTCACAACCCTTTACAAATCACTAAATACTCAAAAATGACAGAATAGTGAATACACAAAGAGGGAAGGGAAGAAGAAAGACACAACAAAAAGTCATAGCCTTTTTAAAGATTATTATCAAACAGAAAGAAAGTCAAAGCTTCCCAAGAAAGATAATAAGCTCAAGTTATTTGTCCATCTCCAGGAATCCCAATAGTAATAAGTTTGGTTTTCAGCTTCAGAGGATCATTTCCCAGCATTTTAAGGGTAGGTATAAGAAACAATACTCTTCCCATCAATTTCTATGATCTGACTACGAGCAGCACAAATTCTTATACAGTAGCTAAATATTTCCCAATGGTACAAACAAATTAATAGCTCTGAAAGATGTGTCTCTTGTTTTAAATTATTACTGTGGATACAAAAAGCCAGGGACTAAAAAGATTTTCTTTTAAATGAAAGAACATAAGGAAAAAAATTAATAAAAAGTTCAGTCTATCTATGGAATACCTAGTCCCAGATGTTCACCACCAGATGCTGCTTCTTTTCCCTGTTTTGTCCATCCCCTTTATGCTTGCTACTAACCAGATATAAATTCCTCCTTCATCCTTATGCTTCCCATCTTTGTTTTTCCCCCTGGAACCCCTAGAACGATGGACATTTCCTGCCCTCCCTGCTGACAGTGCCCTGCAGAAGGCTGCAATCCTGACACAGGCTCTAACACTGGCAGGCAGTTAGAGAACAGTCTTGCGGAGCTCAAACTCACCATGGAGTGGCAGGAGAATAGCTCAACATCAGGAAAAGTACATTTCCTTGTATTTATTTAAGCTCTGCAATAGCAATGAGGAATAAATCTGAGATCAGGAGGCAGCTGCCCCTTCTGCTGCCCTGTAAGTTATATTCTTGCCAGGCCATTGTGTAAACTTTCAGTTTCCTCAGAGATTTCCTGATGGGTCACAGTACTGGAAGTGACACCTACAGCTATTGGAAATAATGGCCCAAAGCTGCAGCAAAAGAGAATTAACAGCAGCACTTTTTATTCAGGATAACAGCCTTGTAATCTGTATCATCACTTCAGAGTGAATTCATACAACAAAACCAAACAAGAAGATAGACAGGTTGTTTGCGCTGTGAGTAAAATGAAAATACCCTTTCTTTCCCCACACATTCTATCATCATTATTTTCCTTTTCTTCCTCTCCTTTTGCGAAAGTAAAATAGTACAGATAAACCTAAATGGATCTGAATAAGAAGCACAGTATTGTACTACGGTAGGCACAGCTTAGAGAAAAACCATTTCTGTCACCAGTGAGTAGTTGAGGGATACACTGCTGAAGACCTAAGCTTTTTTTTCTCCAGAAGTGATATCAATACGTTTTTTACAGAATCCTAACTGCGATTTTGGTCTTGATCTAAAAATAAGAAAATAATTCTCCATGACACTTTTTCAATATTGCTGTAGATCTCTTTTTATATCTCTTCTACAGGATGTGTCAGCTAATGCAGTAACATTTTATCTCTCATGTAATGCTCTGACTCTGATGCACCCATCTAAGCTGTGTTCCCACGGACACTCTGGGTGAAGGAAAAGTCTGGTTTAAATGGAGACAAGAGAAACCTGAATACTGCCCCTATCAGGAAATTCCAACAGTATAGATCACATCTCTGTTGTTGTCTTGTGTCATGCCTATGAAGATACAGAGCATAGAGCATGAGTGGCATTCAGCTTCAAGTGAAGGTGTCTTTAGCTGTGTATCATCTGTCACCCATATCTGTAAGTTCCCACTATGCTGAGCAGAGATCAAGGGCTCCTGTCAGTATCACAGTTCATACAGGTATCCAATTCCCTTTAAAATTACTTAGGGTGCCTGTGATAGCTTCAAAGACTTGGTAAATATGTCAGAACATACACAGGACAAAAATACTTTGTGAGACCAGCAGCTGAAGGACACCCAAAGAAGTCGTCTTAACCCTCTCTAACTGACCATGTTTGAGCAGCTAAATTGCAACTCATGTTGACAGTCAGCTGAAGCATTTTCTAGGCTCCATTAACTGTATGGATTAAATTTCTATCGATGACTGTTCAAATCTCCAAGCAAATCCCTCTCTCTTTCTCTAGACTCATGAAGAGCCCTGTGGAGAGAGCTGAACTAGCTCTGTATAGGAAACAGTTTTGACAGGAAAAGATTGAGCTCAGGTTCTGGGATTATTTCAGCCTTGGGGTTTGCCCTGCAGCGCAGCCATCCTGCTTGCCCCTTCAGCAGCTCTGTCCATGGATGCCTAGAGAGATATGAGCATAGGAAGCTTTTTGCTAATATACCTACCTGGTGCTGCCAATTTTTTCTCTCTCATTCCCGGTCACACATGTCATTATGCTTTGATATTATTGCTGCCATCTGAATTTTAAAAGTTTTTTATTTCATGGGTAATTTGAAACATTTAACTTAAATAACTTGTAAACCATAACAACTAGTGAGTAAAGAAAATAATATCTCCATAACGTGTTTGTTGCTAATTAAACAGCAGAATCCTTCAGAATTTATTATTATTATTAAAACTAAAATGATCCAAATATACCAGGTTCATTTGGGGTCATGAACTCTTTGTCAAGTGTCAGTCAAATACTAGTGGAAATTTCCTAGTCTAGAAATCAGATTAAAGAAGGTTAATAAAATAATTTCTCAGAGATCCTTTTTAAAATAGAGACTTTCTAATGAAGGAAGAAAATTTTTAAAAATAGATGTAAAAATTAAAGACAACTACCTGATGCTATTTAAATAGACAATAATCATCAATAAAAAGGAAGGTTTAACAACTGTGTTTCATCACAAAAAATATATTACCCACTTTTCACAGTCTGAAACCTTCATCAATCAATAATAGATAATATTTACTCTCTCCTGCTGGGGAGCCTTTTTTTATGTTTTTAATGGAATACATTGAATGTAGGTTGCCATAGTTACAGCAGAATTTCAGAATGAGTTTTGTTTTATCATAATTGCTGCATATTAGTATATAAACAGCTGAACTCTGTCTTCCACTGGTAGCACTAATTTGTGCCTAGAGACAATTCTCTCCCCTCAGAAAATCGAACAACCGCTTAAAATATGCTGTAAGTTTGTGGTCTTTCCCAGAGGGAGTGCAAAGTTTCTGCAAGTCAAGCTGTTTGTTGTTTAGAACCTGGGACTGCTGGGATTGGCAGCATAGAAAGGTGAAGCTGCAAAAATCCATCACCAGCAGTAAAGGGAAATTAAAAGTGTTCCCTACCCCACCCCAGACATGTTGAATTATAACCATAATGCTTCCCATCACTATTGTTTCTGAGCAGACCTGAACACTAATGAATTTGGCTGGGATTTTTACAGAACCATAAGAGAGTTCAGAAACTAACAAGGAATGCAACATAAGCTCTATAAAAATTCCAGCTTTTATCATCACGGTGGTTTCTAACATAGAAAACTGTTGTTCCCAGGCTGCAGAGGTCAGGAAGGAAGAGCTTCATCGCCATGGATTCCTTATTAATCCCCATAAAGACTAATACTCATCAGATACCTCCTTTATTCTTTAGAGAGTGGAGTTGTGCGAGTAATTTTTTCCAGTGGGAGTAATTGGATTTTTAATCTCTCCCAGAAATACTGAAAAGCAGAAGATTACAGCATCATGGAAAATTTATGTATGAGGTAAAAGGTAAAAAGCCTAACTGAGATCTCAGCTACCAGCTGAAATGCTTCCTCCAAGGAGTTACAAGTGCAGAACTTCCACTGCACTCCCATATTGCTCCATGTTGAGAAGTCAAACAAAACTTCATATAATGTGCTGAGGTACTTGAAAAGCCAACATGTCTGAAATGGTGGCTGTTACGTTTCCCTGAGAAAAGTCTTCCAAAACTGGTCAATGACGGACAACCCAAAAAGATTTTGTTCTGTTTCTTTTAAAATGCCATGATCCTGCAAGTAAAATGCAAAGGGAAAGATAGTATGTCATATACAATATGGAAGGACAAGAAACTAATGTCAAGTCAAAGACTGCCTTCTCCAGTGTGATAGCAATTGTATGGATCAGTGGATTGCAGGAGATAGTAGTCTTAAACAAGCTACACTTTAATGACTACAGTTTTGTAACAGAAGATGACTCAAGTGCCACATTGCATAATGAAGGACTGGGAAAAAAAGCACATTATCTCAGTAATGCCTATTGTTTCCCTCAGAATCAAAAAAGAAAATCTTTTCATTAACTTTATAAATGACAAATTACTTTATAAAATTAATTTAAATACATCTAGTAGTATTTAATCTTCTTTTCATGTTATCTTTTTAAAGCTTATGTTTTGAGGATTATTGTTATCAAGACAAGGAATTAAGGCTTCACATTCTTGGGTTTATTCCTGCTCTAGTCTAGAAGGGCCATATCTTCATAATCTTCACCCTTGTGATTTTATGGACAAGAACATTCAAGAAAATATCTATTTTCCTTTTGAACATGAACTTAGATGTTTACACATCAATTTTTTTACCTAAAATGCTTCCTCCTCCTTAACAGAACAAGGTGATTTACTCAAGCCTAGTAGGTACAAAGGGTCCCACACACAAAATAACTTTTCTCACACAGTTAGAAAAGCTGAGTACCTTGACTCAAACTCAGAGCTGTCCACAGATCATCCAGGAAGAGAAAATAGGTGACATCTATTGGATAAACTGCTATTTCTATCTCATCCAGCTCCAGTTTGGGGCCCATTTACTTTGTGTTTAGAGTTACAGCTGGCAGAATAAGTGGGTTTTCTCATGCTCTAGAGAAGAAGCAGGTGCTTGTGCCCACCAAGGGTGCCTGTCTATTACTTTTAATGCATCTTTTGATGTTTAGTTCATTTTTCTCCCATTATCCATTCTCAGGTCTTTCATCTAGCAATATACAATACTGACTGCAAAAGTGCATCGTGAGACCAGTAAGATTTATGTATAATAGTGAAAAAGCACACAAAAAGTCAGTCTTTAGCCTCAAATATTTTATCGCAAATAGACAATTTCTAGACAAAGGATGGGAAAAAAAAGCAGCAGAGTGTCTTGTCCAAAATTACATAAGAACAGAGACCGATCTCCTTCATCCTATATTCTCTTTATAGACAGCTTTATGATGACTTTTTTACTAGTGCCTTTGAGTAATGTATTTGTACCAGTTTTCTCTTTTTTATTCCATACAAAAAAACCCAGAGTATTTTAATGCCTGAGTTGCATGAAACAGAGAAATTTTCAATATCACTCAGCAGTTAACGTCCTGCTCTCTAAACTCTTGGCCTTTTTT